>JABUQX010051585.1:0-7500 GCA_015478945.1 Trachelipus rathkii | reverse complement strand
ATAAATATTCCAAAAGCTAATAAATGGTAAATATTTCTAAAGCTAATAAGTGGATTATTCTTTATGAAACTAAATTATCAGATTTTAGTAAAAAATGTTCGATTCCATATAGAAATATTCGGCCTCTGACTGTATAGGCCTACTTGAAATGATATCCAGCCAGAGCCAGAGCATTTTGAAATGCAGAATATTGGACTGTAGCAGGATACTTTTTACATTACTATATTGACTACCTTTTTTGCACTACTAAAAGTAATTAGGGATTTTGTAAACTATAAGCTTCTTGCAAATATCCGAAAAAGTTTTGAATGATTTAAAATAATAAACTATAAAACTTATCACATCTGTTAATGTCTTTTTTAGTTAGATTTGAAATCTATAAAACTAAGTTATATTTTAATAAATAAATTTCAGTAAAAATTTAAAATTTGTTGAAAATTATATAGAGTTAATCTTATATAATGATTTTTGTTAATTTTTCAGGTTTATCCCTTGGTAGAAAAATTTCTTCCTGCTGACCATAAAAAAGGATTAGTTGGACAAGGGGAAGGAGCAGGAATGGCTCGTAATGACAGGCTTCTGCAACTTATTATTAAAGGACTACTTTATGAATCATGTGTCGATTTTTGCCAAAACCAAGCAACAGGGGAGGAAAACTCTCCTGATCCAACTTTAAAATTTCCCTCTCTTCTTGCCTCAACATCATTTAGTGATTCTGATCTTAGCCTACTTTCTTGGTTACAAAGTATACCTTCTGACACATTTAGTTGCCCATTTGAACAAAAGACATTAAATGTTGACATAGAGAGGTTGGAAAAGCCTTCTTTAGAGGCGTCTTGGACAGAGCATCTCTTAGTCACTCCTATTAAACCCAAAATATTTCCTCATTCAGCTATGCCATACAATAAGACTTAGAGGCCACTGTATATTTAGTCAAGGTCTTTTTAAATCCAAATTTAGATGGTCTTCCATTTGGTTTGGGTTCAAATCGAAATTCCATGATAATATCATCTGGCGATGTGACCATGATGTCAAAAAGTATAGCTAGTTTTCACTTGACAGGAAAGAAAACTATGAATACTTCTGTTGATAGATTATTTGACACTGAAAATGTTTTCACAAGTAGTTCTTATGGCGAACTGCCAACAATCAGTGAAAAGTCAAGTCCCCCTAAGAATCCTCCTGTGAGGAATCGATCTCATAGCCCTGAGAAACGACAGTCAACTGATTCTCTTAATAAACCTGCTCTTGTAGAAAAAAGTGAAAAAGAAATAAAAGAGGAAAAACCTGGAGGAAGCCCCCCTTCACTTCCACCTAAAACAATTACTCAAACTCCCACTCATAACCATACCCCAACCCCAAATCACCAGCCTCCTCCATCCTCAAATCAGCATACTCCAAATCATCAGTACTCTCATACAACTGTGTCAATTGGATCTGTGAACAAACATCCTTCAAATGTGTCTTCCCCTCCTTTACAACCCAAAATGCATATCAACCAACATGTGCCAGCACAATTAAATCAAGTCCATCCCTCTCTTCCCTCTCAGCAGCAACCACAGCATCACTTAAACAACAATTTTCCCAAGGGTAGCGAAGAAAGTAGCGAGCTATTTAATATATATCAAAGACGGCAACTTCAACAACAGATGGATCATCACCAACCTATGATAGGGCATCACCAGTCAAGAATATACGAACATTATAACAATAATCACATGGTTAATCCAGGAATGATGCGTTATCCAACAGATCCACCAGAAAGGTGAGAAGTATTTTTTCGTAATATTTTTATTATGCCTTTTTATTTTACTATTTTACATTAACTGATAAAATGTGGGTTAGTCGGATTTGTTTTGCATTGTTTTTTTTTTTCTCAACAGTTTTCACATTATACATAAAAATTAGATGTTGATAAGAACAAATTTTTTATCGTATTTCTCACTTTATTTTTTCCCATGAATATTTTTCTGTTTCATACTTTAGGTAGTGGAAAAGGTTAGCTTGCACTAAGGTTTGTAGAGCTAAAAAAGTAAGCTAGTTCCCACCCAAAATCATGGTTTTGTGTAAATGTAGAATGTACATGATGTAGGTAATTTATATGTGAAATAAATCTAATTTGTTGTATACAAGTGACAGAACCTTTATTTTTTACAATGATTTGAATTGAGTTTGACTAATTTTTAATACAGACATTCAAATTTAATATCTTAGTGGAATTTTGCAGCTCAAAATATATAATATAGTAATATATATATATATATATATATATATATTAATAATTATTATATATATATTAATAAATATATTATATATATTATATTATATATTATATTATATATATATATATATATATATAAAAGAAAATCACCATATTTGCGGTCAATTATTGTATTCTTTATAAAAAATTTATGAACCTTAAATATATAAAAAATTTCCAATGCGGTTATTAAAGCACAATAAGCATAAAATATATATAATATATATATATATATATATATATATATATATATATATATATATATATATATATATAATATTATTATATATATATATATATATAATATTATATATATATAATATATATATATATATATATATATATATATATTATATATATAATATATATATATATATATATATATATATATATATATATATATACACACACACACTTTTTTTTTTTACCTTCTCACCCCTGGCCCCCCCATCATGGGAGAGGCTACACCGCGTTCAGGTACCCCGCCGATGCCATCGGTCTTCTCCAGTGTTCCTCCAGGGACGATATGTTCCATGTTGTTTTGTGTTGCGAGTTAATTAAACAGGAGAGAAAGAAATGGGTTATGTCCTCCGGAACCTGGTTACAGTTTTGACAGATGTTTGTGGTGGTTTGGTTAAGGTTGAATCTGTGTTTGTAATATTGTAGTTTAGGGTGGTGGCCGCATTTTAGCTTTTCCAAGGATGCCGGACTGATTCTTGGTAGCGAGTTGAATTCTGGTGCTATTTCTGGTGAGTGTTTGTTTAAAATGTTGCTTGGTGGTCTGCATCTTAGGTGGTTTTTTGTTAGTCGTGTGAATTTGTTTAGTGATGTGTTGTTTGGTGGAGGTGGAATGTTGTTCAGAAATTGTTTGTAATATAGAGCTGGTGAAGGAGGAGGTTTTTTGAGTGTGGTGGGTGTGGTTAGAGAGTTCAATGTAGCATGAGTGTTGAGGTGTTTGGGTTTTGGAAAAGAATTGTGTTCCCATCATTTGTGCCTATGGGTAGAATTTTGATTTCTTCGTGTAGGTGTTGTTGATGTGCATCCTGTTATGATTCTTAGAGCTTTGTTTTGTGTCATTTGGAGGTTTAATATTATTTTTTAGTCAGTTGTGGGTGCCAAGTTTGAAAAGCGTAGTTTAGAGTTGGGCAATATTGTTTGATATGGTGGTGGATGTTTGGTTATTGTGAATCTGTGCCAGCAATGGTTCTTAATATGTTCAGTTTCTTGTTTGCAGATGAAGTTATGTTATCTGTGTGTTTTGTGAAGGTGAGCTGCGTGTCAGGTGTTACTCCGAGGATTTTGGGAGTTTTATAGGGTATAGCAATGTTGTTTAGGGTAGACTTGGAGTGTGTGGCGCCAGTCCATCAAATTGGTGATTATGTAATGATGATTTGTTTGGTGAGGCAGACATTATGTTTCTGTTAGCCAGTTTGTAGTTGGTTGATGTATTTTTGTGTCAGGTTTGTGGCCGTGTTTAGGTTCTGGTGTGTATAGGCAATGGTGATGTAATCTGCACAGGTTGTTATGATTGTGTGATCTGTTTGTGGTAGATCGGCCGTAAATAGGTTGAATAGTGTGGGGGATGGTATTGCGCCCTTGGGGGTACTCCATTGTTGATGTTTACTGTTTTTCTGGATTTTGTATTGTTTGTTGTATTTGTGTGGTGTTCGTCCTGATAGAAAGATGGGAAATCTATTTCTTTAGATTAGTGCGGCATGTTAGAGTTTGTATTGGGATCAAGTTATTTTGGGTACTGTATCGGGCATGCTTTGTTGATGTCATGAGCTATGGAATATTGTTTTATGAGTTGTTTTTGAATTTAGGCTGTTGATTGTGCATAATGTTTGTGAGTGCAGTTGTAGTTGAGTGGTTTTATTTGAAACTGTGTTGGAATTTGTGTTTGATGATGTGTGGGCTTATTTTGTTTAGTTATGTTTTTTTCTAGTTAGTCTGCCTTATGTTGATAATAGAGAGGAGAGGGCAATATGATGAAGGGTTTCAGGGATCTTTTCCTGGTTTTAGTTTGTGTTAATGATAGCTTTTTTCCAGAAGGGGGAATGAAGTTTAGACTGATGGCAGCTGTTATTATATATTTGTGCTAATTGAGTATAAAGATGTGTTTCCATATGTGTTTGCAGGTGTTTGTTCTGAGATGTGTCTGGGCCAGTTGCAGGTGAGTTTTAAGTGTCTTTGTTATGTTTTCTATGTCAGTTGTGGTTATTTTTATTGTTGGTTGTGGTTGAGTTTCGTATTCCTGAGGGCTTTTGATGATTTCATGTTTTGCAGCGGTGTGGGTATTTTGACTCCGGCTTTGCCGAAGTGAGTTGCAAGAATTGTTTGTGTGTTGTTTGTTGGATGGGGTTTTGTGTGTTTAGGATTTTTGATGGATTCGAGAGTGTGTGTTTGCTGGTTGGTTGAGTTTTTCAATGTATTGTTTTCCACATTCTGGTGTTATTCGTGTGTTGGGTGTTCTTGTTGAGGAAGGTTTGGAAGTTGTGAAGAATGTGTGTTGTTAAATTTATTATTAGGGTGTTTAGGGCATTAATCTGTGTTGTTGATTTGAAGTGATGTGGGTGTTATTTTTTCTGAGTGAGTTGCGTTGTTTGATTAGTTGTTTCTATTTCAGGTGTTAGGGATGGGGTTATTTTTTTTATTATATTCCTCTGGGAATGGTTTTGTTCGATGCTTTTTGTATTAGAGAAGTGAAATTTTGTATGACTTTGTTGAGTGTTGATGTGTATGTTGTTTTCTATGTGGTTGGTGAATTGTGTCCAGTCTGCTTTTTTGTTAGTGTTTGTGTTTGTCTGTTTCTGAGTGGGGTAGTTTGGTTTGCTGACATTTTGGTATTTTATGATGATTTGTAGGTGGTTAGAGTTTAGATCGGTTTGTGTTGACAGTGGAGGTTTTGCATGTTAAATTTTGGTGAACATAGTATTTATGTCTGGTTGTATGTGCATAATTTGGTTGGTTTGAGGTGGGTTCTGGTGTGGCTGTTTGTTGTTGTTTAAGATTTGAGGTGTTTAGGTTGGCTTTGATGTGCGCGTTCTCATTTGGTTTTGCTTCTTGAGTGTTGTACACATGTAGGTGCGTGAGTGTTGAACAGTCGCCTCCCATATGAGGTTTAGGAGTATGAAGATTTCGGAGAGGTTTGTGTTTGTAATTTCTGGGGCATAATATATATATATATATATATATATATTAATATATATATATATATATATATCTATATATAATATATATATATAATATATATATATATATATATATATATATATATATATATATATATTAATATATTATATATATATTATATATATATATATATATATATATATATATATATATATATATATATATATAATATATATATATATATATATATATATATTTATTATTATTATTATTATTATTATTATTATTATTATTATTATTATTATTATTATTATTATTATTATTATTATTATTATTATTATTATTATTATTTATTATATTTTATTATTATTATTATTATTATTATTATTTATTATTATTATTATCCCCAGATTTTGGGCGAGGTGCGTAGCACACACCAGAACAGAAATGTAGGAAAAGAACATGATGCAATTCAAAAAGAAAGCCCCCTTTACTGTTCCTTTTATACCCTTAAGTGAGAACTTGTTGTAGTCAGAAAAAAACACCCTAGACATTTCAGGAGACTGCGACGGACCCTAACTGGTGTCTCGTCAATTTGGGGTTCATTCCCTCGGCAAAGCCCACAAAAATACTCCCTCACAAAACCCCGCCATTCACTCCTGTTATGCACCTTTCTTCTTGCTTCTGGAAAAACTTCAGATTCCTCTCCTTCAGTCATTCCTTTACTGACTCAATCCACTTTTTTTTTGGTCTCCCTGTTGGTTGATTCCCAGCACACTCAATACCACTATAAATATGCTTAACCAATCAACTATCATCCATCCTTTCCATATGACCAAACCATCTCAATGTACTCTCGTTTATTCTCTCATTTACACCTTTATTCACACCACACAACTCCCTAATATTACAATTTTTTAAAACTTGATTCCTCATTTTATCAATTCTTCTAGCACCTAACATGCCCTAAGATTGTTCATCTGAACACTTTGTACCTTAGATCTATACCTCTTATTCCAGACCATAGTTTCACTACTATACATTACACAGGTAACAACATACCCTCATGCAAAACCCTAGTGCACTCTATACCTAGTCCCTTCACATCCACACAGGATTTAATTGCACCAACTACCTTCTTACCATTTACAACTTCCCTACTACATTCTGCATCATCCGTTCCCTTTTCATCCAACATATATACTAAATATTTAAATTAAGATACTTGTTCCAGTTGTTCACCATCTAATATGACCACGCTGCAGACTCTCCTTTCTCACTACCATAACCTTACTCATATATAATATATTATTATTATATATATAATATATATATATATCTTTCTTTCTTCTATATATATATATATATAATATATATATATATATATATATATAATATAATAATAATACACCGGTATATATATATATCATATATCAGGGTTCACACTTTCTGGAAAAGTCAGGGAAAAAAAAATGGTCAGGGAAAGTCAGGGAAAACGTTTTAAAATATGCTGAAAGTCAGGGAAAATTCCCTGAAATTCCGAAAAAGTCAGGGAAATTTTAAATTTCCAAACATATGAAGAATGATCCATGGACCATGTTATATATTTTGATATATATTTTTTTCCTACTGTATAATTGTGGAATGAGAGATGTATTTGATAAGTGAATGAAAAGGATGGGAGGAACATCCCATAAATCTACTTCTATCCTGTTTCTTTCTATTTTTAGTTCACTTATTACCTACTATTCTTCCTCTATTCTGTTCGTAGAAGTTGTTCCCAAGTTCATCCTTCCGATTGAAGGTGATTGGTTTATGGATGTGTTTTAGACTGTATGACCTATGACTTAATCTGTTTATATCTTTTCTTTTTTAGGGAATTATTATTTTGAAGGTGTTTTTTTTTTTTTTTTTTGAGGTTTGACGAAGGGTTTTTTGATTTTGGTGCAGTTGAAGGTATTTATTATTTTTTTATTAAAGATGACTTCAATCAAAAAAAAATTAACTTTAACGGACCAGTGGTTGGACGTCAAACTGATCCCTTGTTTCATTTCTGTTCACAGATTTACAATGTCTCGTACTTAATATTATGGAAAGATTTCTTATGT
>JABUQX010051584.1:60000-65000 GCA_015478945.1 Trachelipus rathkii | reverse complement strand
GTTTTATTTTTAAAACAGAATTTTTTTTTTTTTTTTTTTATTTTGTTTGCAATTTCAACCCAGGCTCCAGCCTTTTTACTCGTAA
This sequence comes from Trachelipus rathkii, assembly GCA_015478945.1. NCBI lineage: Eukaryota > Metazoa > Arthropoda > Malacostraca > Isopoda > Trachelipodidae > Trachelipus > Trachelipus rathkii. Next base: position 64,915 of record JABUQX010051584.1, on the reverse strand, counting down.
TATAGGTGAAAGTCGAAGTCGAGGCCGGGAGTTGAGCGGAGCCGGAATCGGAGCCGGAGGTGGATCCTGGGTATAATTTTTAGAATATTTTTTTAGGTAAAAAATTTGTTACCAAAAGAAGTACTGATCATAGTTCAAATGGTGGAAGGAAACCTAGTCGGAAACGGGAGCCGCGAGCGGAGTCAAAGCTGGAGCGCGAGCGGACCAGCCGTGAGCCTTGACGCCGGCATTCTGGGTTAATTTTCCTTTTCAATAAAATATTATTCTTTACGGTGAAAATATATTAACCAAAAGAAGTGCTGGACGCATTTTCAAGATAGTGTAGAAACCTTAGCGGAGCCAGAGCCGGGCCGCAGCGGGCCGCAGCCGGAGCCGAGCCGGGACCTGGATGATAAATTTTTTTTTCAAGAAATATTATTTTTTAGGGAAAGAATATATTTGCCAAACACAAAGCACTGGAACATTTTCAAATAGTGCAAAAACCTTAGCGGAAGCCGAAGAGCCGGAGCCGGGAGTTGAGCCGGAGCCTGGCTGCCTGGCAGATACATTTTTCAAAACAGAAATATTCTTTAGCTAAAAAAAATATTACCAAAAGAAGTGCTGGACCAATTTTCAAATAGTGCAGAAACCTAGTCGGAGTCGGAGCCGAAGCCGAAGCCGGAAGCCCGGAGCCAGACAGTCGGAAGATGGATGGTGGATCCTTGGGTATCCATTTCTTTATCAAAAAATCTTTTGTCCTAGTAAAAAAAATATTGTTATTAAAAGAAGTGCGACAATTTTCATTGTGCAGAAACCATTAGTCGGAGCCGGAGCCCGGAGCAGGAGCCGAAGCCGGATCCGACAATAGTATACATTTTTTTCAGAAGAACATTAATTTTCAGGATGAAAAAACTATATATTAATCAAAGAAGTGCTGGATACAATTATACAAAAGTGCAGAAACCTTAGTCGTGTCCCCAGAGCCGGAGCAGAAGCCGGAGCCGAGCTGGAGCTGGAGCCGGAACCGGAATCCTGAATATATATTTTTTCAAACAATATATTTTTAAGTGAAACATTTTAAGTTCCCAAAGAAGGGCTGAAAAATTTACAAATAGTGCAGAAACCTTAGTCGGAGCCGGAGCGGAGCCGGAGCCGGAGCCGATGCCGGAGCCAGAGAATTCTTCAAAATATGTTTTTTAGGGGAAAACATATATTACCGGAAAGAAAGTGCTGGAGCAATTACCAATAGTGGCAGAAATCTTAGGTCGAGCCGGAGCCGAGCCGGAGCCGGAGTGGGGATAATAAATTTTTTTAAAAATATTTTTTTAGGTAAACAATTTATTATTACGAAAGAAGTGCTGTACAATTTACAACTAGTCAGAAACCTTAGTCGGAGCGCGGGCCGGGCCGGGGCCGAGCCGGAGCGAGAGCCGGAGCCCGATGCAGGAGCAAGAGTCGCAGTCGGATGCTTGGCATAAATTTTTTTAGGAATAAATTTTTATTAGATGAAAAATTTATTCCAAAAGACTACTGAACAATTTTCAATAGTGCAGAATCCGGAGCCGGAGCCCGGAGCCGGAGCCGAGAGCCGGAGCAGGAACATTGGTATAATTTTTTTTTTCAAGAAATATTATTTAGGTGAAAAATATATTAACAAAAGAAGAACGTACTAAACAAATTTCAAATAGTGCATAAACCAACTGGAGACTGAGCCGGAGCCGGATCGCGAGCCGGAGCCAAAGTCTTGAGTAAAATAGTTATTTTCCTTTTGGTGGGAATATATATATATATATATATTATATATATATTAATATATATAATAACTATATAATATATAATACTATAATTAAATATATATATATATAATATATATATAATATATATATATATATAATATATATATTATTATATATTATATATATATATATATATATTTTATCTATATAATAAGTATATATAGAACTATAACTATATATAAATAATATATATATATATAATATATATAATATATTATAACTTATATATATATATATATACTTACATACTATAATATATATATACTATATTTATATATATATATATATATATAGTATATATACTAATAACTCCACTATATATATATAATATTTAAATATAATTTATGATATATATATACTATATATACTATATAATATATATATAATAATATATATATATATATATATATATAATATATATATATATATATATATAAATATATATATAATAATATATATATATCAATATATATATATATGTAAATATATATATATATATATATATATATTATATATATATATACTATATATATTATAACTATATATACTATAAATATATATATATATATATATAGTATATCTATATATATATATATATATATATATATATATATATTCAAATATCAAATAATTACATATATATATATACTATCTCTATATATACTATAAAATATAATATATAATAATATAGTATATATTACTATACTATATATATATATATTACTATATATATCATATAATTATATTATATATATATCAAATATTCGTGGTATTTCAAATAATATATTAAAGTATAATATATAATATATATAGATATAATAATATATATATATAATATATAATTATATATATATATATAATATATATATAATATATATATATAATATATATATATATATATTATATAATAATATATATATATATATATAATAATTATATATAAATTTTATATATACTATATATATGAGAATAAATGTTTTTACAGTCTGAAAAGGAAAAATAAAATTTCAAAAAAGTTTTTCGCGTTTTCTTAAATTTCAGTTTTTTGAAGCATATTTCGGACCAAAAAAAAAAGTAACCTGAAAGGAAAAAAAAAGTTTTATGCCCATGAAATTTGGGATAAAAACCTTAAATATGTACATATAAACAGGTTGATGTTTTCATTCATACTCAGTTTGAATGTAAGGTGGTGTCACGATTACTGACTGTTACAATTCAACAATTTAAGAAATAGTTTCAATAGACTCTAGATTGGTCTATATAATTTTTTTTTTTATAAAATGAAATTTAGTATCAGTTGTGTAAACATATCTTCATTAGTAGCTAAAATCGTGTGTTTTTAAGTGCTAAAGCATTTGAATATATCTTGAAAAATTCTCGATTTTATTGACATTTTTGTGGAAGAAGTCAAAATCCAAAATTCTTTACACCCCACCAAGAAATTTTTTTTTTGTTTTGTATTTTTTTATAATAAATAAACAGATGCAAAAGTTATCATCAAAAGAACGGTCTTCTTCAATAGATTTTATTAAATCGGATTTTTTTGATAGAGTGTTCATAAATTCACAGAATGGGGCTTCAAACCCTGCTGGGCTACAACGTCATTCTCTGGGTTTGCTCCTGGGTTACAATAGCAACCAAGCAACATCAACATGGGCACAACATGTTTTTGTTGAGACAAATTTGCAATAATAAGACGAAAACCATTCTCACTCGCGCTAGGAACTCGAACCACAGAAACAGCGCGCCGTTAGATCATGTCATTACGCCTACCACTAGTACCGATCCACCTCCCCAAAAAAGAAGGCATCCCGGAAGTTTTAAAATCTTCTGCTTCGATATCACTGAACTTTGAAAACTCGACTACCTATATTAGAATCCCACAGAAGGGTTTTGTTGTAACCCCTTCTGGGGCCACACGGCATTCTACTGGGGTGCTCCTGGGTTACAGAAGCAACCGACCAAAGTCAAGAACGCCGACATCGCGCAAACATGCTGTTTACGAAACAAATTTGCAATAATACAGACGAAACATTTCACTCGCGCCAAGGACTCGAACCACCGACAACAGCGTTTGCCGTTAGAACAAAATTGTTAAAAACATGGAGGCCCCCCGGCTTTTTTTGTCTCTACCACTAGTCGCAATCCTCCTTACCCAAAAATTAAGGCATCTTGAAGTTTTCAAAATCTCTGCTTCGATATCACTGCTTTGAAACTCGGAACTTATTTAAATCCATAGAAGGGTGGCTTGCCCCTTCCTGGGCTACACGGCATTCGTCAGGGGTTCCATGGTTACAGGAGCAACCTACCAAAGTTCAAGGAACGCCGAGAAGCGCAGAAAATGTTTGTTGCCGCAAATTGCAATAATAAAACGAAAACATTTCACTCGCGCCAGGACGCGAACCATCGACAACAACAGCGTCGCCGTAAGACAATGTACAGGAGGCTCACCATAGTCCATCACATCTTCCCCAAAACATTAAGGCATCTGGAAGATTTCAAAATCTCCTGCTACAGATATCACTGCTTTGAAAACTCGATACTTACTTTAATATCCAAAAGAAGGGTGATTGGAAACCCTTAACTGGGCTACACGCATTCTACTGGGTGCTTCCTGGGTTACAGGAGCAACCGACATAGTCCAAATAACGCCGACATGACGCCACAACCATGCTTGTTGCCTACATAATTTGCAATAATAAGCACGAAAACCATTTTCACTCAACGCCAGGACTCGAACCATCGACAACAGCGTCGCCGTTAGACAATGTACAGGAGTTTCTACCACTGTTGCAATCCGCCTGCCCCAAAAAAAGAAGGCATCTGGAAAGTTTTCAAATCTCCTGCTTTGATATCACTGCTTTGAAACTCGATACTTATTTTAATCTACGGAAGGTGGGTGAACCGGGCCTGGGTCTGGGGCTACACGCATTCTTACAAGGGTGCTCATTGGGTTAACAGGACAACACGACAAAGTCAAGGAACGCCGAAGGGTGGTTGGAACCCCCTTCTGGGGCTACACGGCATTCGTCAGGGGTGCTCATTGGGTTACAGAGCAACGATCCAAAGTCAATTAACGCCGGAGAAGCGCAGAAAATGTGTTGCTGCAAAGTTACAATAATAAGACGAAAAAAATTTCA
>JABUQX010051584.1:52500-55000 GCA_015478945.1 Trachelipus rathkii | reverse complement strand
ATAATATAATTATATATTATAGGTAATGTATTGGTTTCGATATTTGGAAGATAATAAAATTTTGTTTTGCAAATAATCGAGGGCAAACTCACCTTTTTAAGCAACTCTCCAAATTTACGTATATATTATATATATACTTATATATATATATATATAATATATATATATATATATATATTATAATATATATTATATATATATATATATATATTATATAATATAAATATATATATATATATATATATATATATAATATATATATATATATATAATATATATTATAGAAATCCATGCTAAGTAAATCGCCGTTACTCGTAATATAATTATTATACAAATCCCTGTATTTCACTTTTTATTGAGATATGTGTTTTGAACCACACCCTCCTGATGTAAATGCAGCGCGTTACAACCCGTCCTACGACAATGGCTAAAGGAAACCCGCCTTTACTTCTGAAAGATACTCTTTCCCCCCAGAAGAATAGGTACCGTCAATTCTGAACAGTCACCTTTGGTAAATCTCCCCGCTCACGAGCTCGGGTCGGGGTCACACAGGGTTAAGGTGAAGTATAATCGGGATCTATCATTTGTATTAATATGAAATCATTGCTAAGTAAATCGCGTTATATGTATAATATAATATAATCCCTATATTCACTTTTTATTGAGAGTGTGGGTTTTGACCACAACCTTCTCGATGGTAAAAGCGGTGTGTTACAACCCGCCACGATGAGCTAAAAGAAAACCCGCCGTTTACTTCTGAAAGATTACTGACAGTCACCTTTGGCAGATCTCCCCGCAACAGGGTTTACATACTAGACACTATGAAAACTTATCAATCTCTAAAGTTATTTAAAAAATGGGCAGGCCTCTTTCTAGTTAAACGACTCATTCCTTTCAATAAACTCCTACTTTAATGCATAGACAATTCTAAAGAATTTATAGTACACACAGACAATGTTAAAACCTCTCAAAGCCTTCCTCCCACAGTCCTTCCACAATCACCTCAACCGAACCAACCATAACATCAACACAATAGTCAAGAACCTCCTAGAATTCCCGAAGTTGCATACACACACCCCAGCTTTTAAAATTCTTCTAACCCACCAAGTTTTTATTGACTCTAGTCATTAGAGTCGTCACAAAATTTCATTTTATATGATACAGATAAAATCAATTATCTGTTTAAAACGTTACTTCGTCCCCCCATCTCTCTCTCTCTCTCTCTCTCTCTCTCTCTCTCTCTCTCTCTCTTCTCTTCTATCTCTCTCTCTCTCTCTCTCTCTCCTCCTCTCTCCTTCTCTCTCTCTCTTCCTCTCTCTCTCTCTCCTTCTCTTCTCTCTCTCTCTCTGAAATACATAACATTAATCACTCTCTTTAATTTTTTCATTTGCTTAGCAAACAATCTTTGTTTCGCCATTAATCACACTTGATAAATACCAGCTTAAAGCAGATATGAGACAAGAACAATCTTCAGACCTAAAAGATCCATGACGATACATCCTTTCCTTATCAGGATATTATGTTGACAAGTTAACATACATCCATAGTAAGTTACAACTTTCAGGACATCAAATATATTACACTATTTTCCGTATTCGATTAAAAGCAATATCTATCTTTTTTCCTCAAACAACGCATGTCAGCCATCTTTGATTAGAGCTCAGAGGACGGCCTTACTCGAAAGATATATTAATGATTTTTCTTCATTAATATTATGTACCTGAAGTTGTAAGAAGGTAAGCTCTAGTCATATACATAACAAGTTATTTTAGGTCTTTTAAAACCACTGATTGTTCGATTTTAAATTATTTGTTCCATGAGGAAATCCCACATTTTCATTATTCGAGTCATGAGACTCAGTTCATTTTAGACTTTCATTTCATGATGTTGAGTGAATTACGAAGTGATGATATTTGTATATTTCTTGTTGGAAACATTAGCCACCAAATATCAGATAAAAAATCACCATCCCATAGACAAGTGTTATGCTTTTTTATTCTATATTCATTAGGAAAGTGAAACTTACAGTTAATGAAAGTGCTAATTTAGTTGTTCGTGAGTGCTTAATATTTTGGGAAAAAGCCAGAATCCATACAAGAGCTTTACCTCATTGTGCAGAGAAATTTATTAACATGCATTTTTAATGGTGAAGCTTACAAAAAAAATGCAAATAAAACACAAGCTATTTTTAAGGATCGTGAAAAAGCGTTTGTAAACAATTTTGGCAATCTATTTGATATTCGCATGCCAGTGATCTTAATTTAATTAAAATTGATGAAGATAGGGAGTTTTTTATTACGGGCACAGAGAGAGAGAGAGAGAGAGAGAGCTTTGGGAACAGGATACGATTGAAGGTTTGAAAAGGTGCTTACTGAGAAGGAGGAAAGGGTAAGAAAAAGAACAACTAAAGAGGAAACCAAGCGTTTGGAGTATCAAAGCAAGTCGTCACACGAAGTTGTTTCCTATGATTTGTCACCATCTGAAGATGACTGGGAAGATT
>JABUQX010051584.1:0-47500 GCA_015478945.1 Trachelipus rathkii | reverse complement strand
AGCCGTAATCCCACCGCCACCCCGATTCCTATACATCAATGAGATTTACCCTTAAGATACTGTTTAATAAAATGCAAAAATGCACATTTATCTAAATTAGCACTTGGCAACTCTTTTGGGGGAATTTTACCAAATTTATCTCGGAGAATGTAATATTAGAATCAGGAACTCATAATACACATGTCCCGGCCAAACTACTTGCAAATGCAAGATAATAATATACCAATTATTATAGTTCTCTAGTAAAATAATAAACCAAATGGCACTATCAAACTACCTAAAAATACAAGATAATATACTGATTTTTATAGTTCTCTTGCAAGATAATATTACAAGTGAACGGACAAAGCACCTCGAAATGTTAGATAATATGCAAATTATTATAGTACTCTAGCAAGGTAATATACCAAGTGGTACGGAAAAAGTACCTAAAAATCTTAAATTTATACCAATTATTGAAGTTCTCTAGCAAAATTATATACTAATTGGCACTGTCAGAAAAAATTCTAGATAATATTCTAGACCTAAAAATTCTAGATAGGGTTGAAAATTAAATCTCTGACTCGACGAGTGTTAATAATAATGAAGTGATTACGTTGTTTATTGAAACTTTGCAGAGATTTAACTCAAGATGAAATAATTATAGTTCTATAGAAAGATAATATATCATTTGGCATTGTCAAACCATCTAAAAATGCTAGATAATATACCAATTATTATAGTTCTCTAGCAAGACAATATACCAATTACCTAAACTTAATATACTTATACTTATACTTAAACTTAAACTTAATATACCAATTAGCAAAAACTTTTTTGGTGGTTGAGCCGGAGCCGAAATTTTTTTTTCTCTAAAAGTGGTTTAGAGTTTGAGCCAGAACCCGCATATTTTAAAATGATGAAACTGAAGCCTGGGCATTTAAAATGTAGAACCGTAATTGGAGCCCGATATTTTAAAATGATGCTAGCCGGAGTAGGAGTAGGAGCCAGCTAAATAATTTACCAGCTGCTCAACCCTGCTTATAGGTTTTAATTTTTATAAAAAAAAATTATTTCATAAAAATTTAGATACCTTCAATGAACCGAAAAGATTGTAACTACAGTTCCAAACTTTAACCTTGGCACTTTTTTTTTTTTTTATGAATTCCCACTTGGAAAAGTTTCTAACATCAAACTGAAACTCGATTAGAAGCAAGTCCGCGGCTCTCGAAAGATTAATGTTTATACATGATTCTCATTATGAAAAGTTAAATCTTATTTTAATGGCGTACGCAGGATTTTTTTTTTTTTTTTTTTTTTTTTTGGGGGGGGGGAATTTTTTTCGGGGAGAGGCCGGAATATTTTAGAGAACTGACTTTTTTGAGTTTTTACCCGTTTTTATTTATTCTATTTAAACTTTTTTATAAAATTTTGATTTCATCACAATCTCTGACAGGGGTGGGGGTCTATAACCCTTCAGTCCCCCCCCTGCGCATGCCATTGCTTACATCTAACCTTTAAAAAATATTAACAAATACTACAGATAATACAATAAACAGATGAGCCAGTAAAAGAAGTCGCTTAGAAGAAATAAAAAGCATATATTTCTTGCTGAACATTCAGTACTACCTATATTTTATGACGATTTACAATGGATATTATAAAGTACATTAACCGGCCAATTAACAAACAATTTTTTTTTTAAAAACCAAAAAAAAACGCCCCCAAATTTCGTTGCCGCTGCGTAAAGAACAACGGATGCCTTTGCTCTCGTCACGTGAATTTTACGTGTGCACTGAAGCGCACTTCTGTTCTGTTAAACTCCTTGCCAACATGTTTTTCCTTCTGTATTTCTCCTTTCTCTATAGACCCACGTGACCTTTTACTGTCTCTGTATTTTATATGTTTCTATGTTTCTATGTTTTCTATCTCTCTTTCTTTTGTCTTAAAACACTTTGATGCTTGATATTTCGTCCCACGCTGCACTTATTTCAATTCTAACAATTTTGTTACTTACACCCCTCAATTATCTGTTAATGTAGACTGCACGAGAGCATTTCGGCAAAACAATAAAGCAACATTAGGGCATTCTCTCTCTCTGCTCTCTCTCATCTCAAGTCTTCTCTCTCTCTCTCTCTCCTCTTCCTCTCTCCTTCTCTCTCTCTCTCTATATATAGTATATATATATATATAATATATATATATATATATATATATATATATATATATAAGTATATTTATATATATAGTATATATATATAATAATATATTCAATCCTATTATTTATATATATATATATATATATATATAGGATATAGGAAAAAATTTACATATATTATGATATTATATATATATATATATATATAGTACTATATATATTAATAATATATTATAGTAATATATATATATATATATATATAAGAAGTATATATATATATATATATTAGTATATATATAGTATATATATATGATAATAATATATATAATATATATATATATATATATATATATTATATATATAATTATATATATATATACTATATATATATAGTATATATATATATATGTATATATATATATATAATATATATATATATAATATATATTATATATATATATATATAATATATAGTATATAATATATATATATGTTATATATATATATATATATATATATATATATTATATATATATATATAGTACTAATATATATTATATTATAATATATTATATAGTTAGATATATATATATATAATATATTTCCTTATGAGTTTCATGGTGCAGATAAATGTTTTTTTTAATTTTCTTTTTCATATAATTGTTATTAATATGATACCAACAATAAATTTGAGTGCTAATGAGCAGGAATTAAAGAAATTTTAAATACAAAAAAAAATATTTTATTTCATAAAATATCATCTAATGCACGCGGCAATCGTAAACGTTTGGCAGCTCCCGGGACAGAGTGACGTCTCGGATATTTTCTGTAGTGCAAAAATCTTACCGAAAACAAGAGAAAATCTGTTACGGCAAAGTAGAGTCCCATGTAGGTTAGGTCAAAATTTACTGGCATCGTCGAACCGCATATAGGGTTTAGGTTGGCGGTTACTCTGCGGCCATCGTAAGTACTCGGGTTATGATATGTTAATGTATACACAGAAATCTATATATACTAAAAAAAAAATAACGGAGCGGTATTTTACCCAGAATTTACATTATTGTTTAGGCGCCTACCTTGGAATGTCTATTCAACGCATTAGCAATAAAATGCGTTTTCTTTCTCATACAAAATGAACGTTTTTGCTTACTTTATTATTAAATTTTTAATACTTTCAAATTTCGTATCTTTCTCATCAGCATCTTAATTAATTGCTAGTATCTATACTAACAATATATGAAAAAATAAAAAAAAAAAAAAAAAAAAAAAAAAAAAAAACATTTATCTGCGCCATGAAACTCATAAGGTCATATATATATATATATATATATATATATATATATATATATATATATATATAGTATATATATATATATATATATATATATATATAGTATATATATATATATATATATAGTATATATATATATATATATATATATATATATATATTGATATATATATATATATACATATATATATATATAGTATATATAGTATCAGGTGCGTATACATAGGGTAGGCAGGGTAGGTAGCTCCTACCCAATATTTTTGAGTCTTTTTAATAAAATAAATAAAATGTAAAGTAAAATAAATTATTTAGAATTTACTATGTAGAATGAATACATCAACTGATTTATAAAATAAATTTAAAGAAAGGCAACTATCTTTACGAATACAATTAGAATAATTAATTTGCAATTTGGAATTTTCCTTCGCTTACTCTGTCCTTAAGAGTAAAATTCCAAGTTATGGGCGTACATAGATCTTCCCTAATTTCACTTAATAAATCATATACGGAGTAGGCAAGCGTCATACCCTTGCTGTACGAATGAAAGAATACTAAGTGAAATCGCCCGAATAAATTTGAAAAAAGGAATTTTGAATCTGCTCTCTCTCTCTCGTCTCGTCTCTCTCTCTCTCCTCCTCTCTCTCTTTCTAAGTAATATATATAGTATTATATATATAGTAGTTTATATATATATAATATATATAATTATATATATATATATTATATATATATATATATATATATTATATATATATGATATATAATATATATGATATATAATATATATAATACGATAAGTTCTCTATGTGTCAAAACGCATGGCGAACAACAACGTTTTTATAGTTTGAAATCCTTGCATTTTGTAAAATTGTTTTGGTTATTATTAAAAAATTTTTCTGTTATTAACATTAACTTTAGTGATATTAAGACGTATTATAATTATAATTAAACAATAGGTGTATAGAGGAGCTAACTGGTAGATTTTATAATTGAGAATAGGCGTTTAAAGTTTCTCTAGATTAAAAACAGGACTTGAAATTTTAGAAAAAAATCTGGAAAGGCCTACAATTTCTTCTTAATTACCAATATAACATCCCAAAGGCAATAATGTTAATATATAGTATATATATATATATATTATATATATGATATGATATATATATATATAATGTATAATTATATATATATATAGTAATATATATTATTTATAGTTATAACTGCCGTACGACGCCCAATTATAATTTCAAAGGTACGCCACTGGATATATATATATTATATATAATATATATTATAGTATATATATATATAGTATGATATATCTAGATATTATACATATAAACATAAATAATAATTCATAACATCTGATCGATAAAGATGATCATTGCTCTATATTTTATTATATATGTTGTAATGGTTTGATTTTTTTTATTTTTAGATGATAATAAGTATTATATAGGCCTGATTGATATATATATATGATTAGGGGAAAAGGTATTTTACAGGCATTTTGATATAGCTGTTCAAAATGTAGTATTTTTTATGATTATGCAAAAGAGAAAAATTAAAAGTATTAAAATTTAATTAAAATTAAATGATTGAATAACGACCTTCAAGAGCAAATGCTAAAATACTTAATAAATTGTTTACAGAATGTATTACTGTGTAATTGTTTTAGCTGTTGAAGTTGAACTAAAGGAAAATGAATGTACGCAAAACAAAACAAACAGACAAATGTTTGTTACTTGCAATACTGTCTCCTGAAAGAGATGTTTTGAATCCTATCATATATATTTTAATACTCATTTAAATATTGACTAACTAGTTAGCACATAACATTCGTTTATAAAGGATCGGATTTTCATTTTTCATTCTAATTTCTTTCTTTGTTCTTACTCATTGGGACTTATATTTTCCACTCAGATGTTCAATTTGCTACCTATGGGACGCCTGTGTCCCATCGTCATTATTACAATATGGGAAGTTTTTTATAATTTTGACTTTTTCATTAAGAATTATGAACATGATTTTAAATCTTGAATTTGTGAGTGGAATGGTTAAAGGTTGCAAGTGTTTTATTAGGTGTAACATCCTAAGTCAAACCATTTCAATAACAACTACTTGCTCGGCTACTGGAGAAGGGCTTTCTCAGTTCCAGATAAAAAGTTTTTTTTTTTTATTTTTATTATCTATTGTGATCTATTGTTTTCCTATCATGGTCAAGTATGAGAATCTTTATTGAGAGTGAAGAAAAAAAATTATAAGCCTGAATCGTATCCACTCTAAGAAATCTCCTTTCATCAGAAAACATGTTCCTGAAATTTCGGAATTTCGATAGCCGAGACGGCCCGCAAAAAGAAATAGTTGCGAAATGGCGGAATTGCCGATTAGCGGTACTGGCCGAAGCCAAGAAAAAAGTTGCGGAAATTGCGCAACTGCGGAATGCCCAAACAAATGTTAGCGGAATTGCCCGAATTGCGGAACTAAAAAAAAAGTTGCGGGTGCCCACCTCTGAATTCTATATATATAACACATTTATATTATATAATATATATTAAATATATATAATATTATGTATATATAATATAATACAACCAATAATTATATATTATAGAGTAAATATTCAGATATATAGCATTTACCTTTTCTTTTAAAGAATATTGTGAACTTACGAGTTTTTTACTATAGTTACTATACATAAATTATTAATATATATTAATAAATTAATCTAATTTTAACTACTAATTATATTTCTTATTTGATTTTAATTATGTTCAATTTCAAAAGTTATTCAGAATTGCATTTACATTTGCTTTAGGTATCATTCAAATTGAAAAATTAAAAGTAGTAATATTTTGACTTCTTTTCAGTTAGCAACTAACTTATACAACTTTTGCCAATACACATTAAAACTAATTTTTTTAATAGGAAATTTTCCATAAAGTTATAAATGCTAATGATCCAAAATCTGTCGCCACTGCGTAAAAAAATAATATTTTAATTTTAAAATGAATTTTCAAAGATAAAATTTCAAGCACCTAATACACTGCTAGAGATTGTTGAATTTCAGATTACATCCATCCTGTTATGAAACCATAATTGCAAATAATTATACTAGAATTGAAAAGATTCAGTTTATCTTAAAAAACTTAATGAAAAATTGAAGAAAGTGGATTAGGGAATTCTTAGATCTAGATATTTTTAAGTATTAAATTTATACAAATAATCCTATAACGTGCTATAATATAGTGAATGATATAAAATAATTTCATAGCATATATAGTTTCAGCCTAAATCATTGATATATCTCGATTTAGTAAGAGTATAAATTCGTATTAATTTTAGAATTTAGATAGTATAGGTAATATTTGATGACAAAGGCCAGTTGTCCCGCACAAACGCTTTACCTCCGAATATAAAGATTCTTCAATAAGAATTTTAAATGCAGTTGAAACCCCATAAAATTATGGGGCTATCCGCTATCCGCCAAAAAAAGAAAATTAACTGTCTACAGGTATGCGTAAATTTCTGTTTATGGGACTTCATAGGTCCCAAGCAAAACAAACGCTGAGATTAAAACTCTCTTTATATTGCAAGGGCTCGATTGGGTTGAACGCATAAAGTTTGATGCATAGATATTGAGCATCCGGTTGCTATATCTCGTCCATACTTCTTAAGAAAAGCATATGCGCGGATTCTCACTTTTTTTTTGCGGGATATTTCATTTACTTATAAGTTTTATTTGTTCTTTTTACTAAACTTATACTCTTCTTTGCAAAATGGGATAACTATTTTGTCACATTGATAATATGAAGCCTTCAAATCCGATTTTACACCATGTCAGAGTTACTAAACATAGTAATATGTAATGCTCTTTAATGAGCCACTTATCTATTCAAAATTATTTCTAATTTGTAATAGCTTAAACTCATTTATCTTGAAAGTCACTAAGGCCCGTATTACTGTATAAAAATAGATAAAGGGCCCTTTAATAAATTTATAACTAATAAATCTTTAGATAGTATGCTGGTTGTAGCAAAAGTAAAATAAACTATATTTCAAAATGGAAAATATGAACATATAATTATTCTAGAATACAGCAAGATACCTGTTATTGGGATCTTAAATCTCTGGCAAAGAATAAATAATACGGTATAAATACTTTATATTAGTTGTACAATCAAGTTTATAGTAGATAATAAAAACATAAATAATACTAACTATGGAAGTACAGTATAGTCTAAACCCAATGCATTGTATAATACTTTATAAAATATTTCCAGAATCAATAAAAAAAAAAAATAAAAATTAAGCATTCTATTAAAAATTCGAAATTCTTAAAAAAATTCTTTTGTGCTCTATTGCTTTACTATTTTTCTCAAATTTTTCTTAGTTTATTTTAACTTTCTTCAACATAATTCCAGATACTTTTCAAACTATTTACAGCGCTTAAAGATCAACTTTTAGACAGTTCTTTTAATAACTAGTAATAACACCTAGGCAAGTTCCATTTAACAAACTAATAGTGAAATAAATTCTCAGGTCAAAAACCTTGAGTATGACAACTTTCATACAAAATTTAGAAGGACAAGAACCCATTTTAGTCAGTAATTTAATATATATATATATATATATTATATATATATATAATTATAATTATAATATATATATATATATTATATATATATTATATATATATATAATATATAATATATATATTATATTATATAAATATAAAACAATTCGATAATATAAAAAAATCAGGAATTGAGGTAAGGGCTTATTCTGGGGTCTAAGCCTTCCAACGAAAAGTATAGATTTCTTTCACTTAAACTTTATTTTTATATATTATATATTCTATTTTTTTATTTCACTAGGGTTTAACTGAAAGATATTGTCGTTTAAGGTTTTCTTTCTTTTTATAATTAAAAAAAATTTTATACTTTAAACTATTGCGTGAGCGAATACGCGCTACTTGTTTAATCTATATTTACTTCCAAACCCCTCTATTTACTAAAACAAAATCAACAACATTGACATGGGTAATTTTTTGATGGGCAATTATGCCAACCGTTAACAACTTTACAATTATGGCGTTCTCGCCCTATATTACGTTAATTTTACGAATATTGACATGAAATATTACAAAAGTTAATTTCTCTTTGCTTATTAATAAATTAAATTTGGGGGTTTGTTTGCTATAATATATATATAATATATAGATATATATACTATATATATAATATATATAATATATTAATATATATAATATATATTAATATTTATTAATAATATAATATAATATATATATATTATATATATATATATTAGTTTATTGCTACAGCTAAATTTGTAGTTAAATAAAGCGAAGAACTCGGATATTAATAATTTATGTACTTCACACGAGGGTCTAGCCGGTGAAAACAAAGAAGATTACCAATAACTTCAACTAAAGATCTACACAATGATAGGCAAATTCACTCTATCTGTTCCACCTAACTTGTGTAACCCAAATATATTCGACTTTTGTCAGATACTGATACGATAACAGTACCCATCAAATTGTGTGTTTCTCCAATGAAATGAACCCACATACACCCGAAAATCCAGATACCCGATAAGCGCTTTATCCCATATATCCTCATAAGCTACCTCTCCTGAGACGTAAGTCATAATGATATAATTAACTAGGTCCAGATTTACTCGGATAGCAGCTATCATGATTATATTATATATTACTCATAGTTAGATAGTGATCATAGTCACGTAAAATAATGATCAATTTGCATGATAAGATTACGTATATTTATGCCCGACATATATTTACATCTTATATATGTATAATTTTATAATTCGAATATCGTACAGACTGCAGAAAAAGGAGAGACAGGGCTATATTATTTTAATTATTCAGATAACTACTTAAAGACTATAATTTTTGATAGGATCCTACCCACTTAAAGAGGAAATTCAAATTGGTGAAGAGATGCGCGTTGGAGACATATTCCGCGGCTTTTGTCGTTTTTCGAACGTCTTGAATCATACTCAATTGTTCTCCTAACTGCTTTCGCTTCTTTACCCGTATGATGGCCGTGATGCCATTACATGGGCCAACCTAGTACTCTCCAATCTTTGGGGCTAGAGAGGCAAGGTGATAATGAAATTTATTATCCACACCAATATAATAAAATGACTATTGTATTCATAGAGGCCGCTATATATATATAGTGACTCATCATATTTTATATATTATAAGTATACTCGTTTATAAACATATATAAGATACCTTTTAATAACTAAAATTATAAAGAAGCGTTCATGCGGTTTGTAAGGGCCTATCATACAAACACAGAGTAGGTATATATAAAATTGTATGTTATGTAGATGACTACAAAAAGATATGTTTCACTACAGTCCGAATATATATCAGTTGGATCCGATGCGATAGGAAATAGCTAGATCCAAATTAAGCCAGCATGTCAAAGATAAATTCATACAAGAAAATAGAATAAAAATATTCATCCTCGTTAAAATAACTGATCACATGCCATACTTGACTTTATCGTGACAATTTTCACTAGCGGCCTGTACGCCGCCCGATTTACCGCTTCTCGGCCCATCCGTTAAAGCTGCGGAGCCGGTAAAAGCCCATCAATGGTATGACGGGTGTTGCCGCAGCGTGTAACGTTTGCAAAAATTTGGTAATGTGGGGCCCTCTTAGCGAATTAGCTTATGCCGGCGGCGTGATCAGGTCCATTGAAAAGCATTTTCTGCGCAAAAGGGGAAGAAAAATGCCACATATCATATACCAAATACAGTGATCTAGATTCAAGTCATGTTATATTAAAAAACTCATACTAAATTAGTTCTTTCTTATTTTAATTGTTAGTGCTAGGTCAACTACTTAAGACCTCTTTTTCACTACGAAAGCCGAAAGCCATTCTCATCCATTCTTTTCAAAGAAAAATGCATCACAGCGGTAAAGAAGCGATGCCCACGCTATAGCATATATGACTAGCCAGAATAGAAATAATCCGAACTCTAAAAAAATAATAAATTTTGGAGGGGAAACTTTTAATTTATAATACAATCGTTTGAAAACCAGGAACTGCCCATTTCATCCATCAAGAATTCTTCCAGGTCACATGCCTGATGTGGTTGCCCCCTAAAAATACTATATTTCTGTCTCCTTCTCGTCAACTTCTACAATGTGTGATTCTATACTCTAATATAATTGTAATTCAGTCCTTTATATATCGCAAAAGGATATATTATATCTGAGAAGCTTCTCTTAATGCTATGTAAATTGTAAAGCTCTGGAATTTTTACCACTTCTCATGAACACAATCGACTCTATATATATTACCGATATGCGAATATTAGTCACACATTATACTTTAATTTAGTTCATCAAACATATATTGTGATACTTTATTTATTTAATATATTAAATTTGGTACTGAAGTGAAAGTGTGCATGAAACTTGATAACTCAATAATCAAGAATTTTCCCAAAACTGTAGAATTATTTTAATTGTTTAGCTCTTGTGGCTTATTTGCTGATAGTTGATCGTGTCACTAATGGGCCGCACTCTTTCTTACGCCTCCGAATTATCTGCAAACGGAAGAGTTGATTCAAAGCTCAATAAATTTAGTATATAATATATGCTGAATATAAATAATAAATTATATATGATATATTATAAAAATAATAAAGTCATATATAATAGTATATATGTTACTCTTATACATTTAGCTATACTCTTTCATCAACAAAAACATAAATATTTTTTATTTTAATAATATTATAGCTTAATATAGTAATAAATAATGATTTGATATGAACACCAAAATACCAAGAAATTCGCGTGCTAATTAAATACTGTATTATAGGACAACTATAAAGTATGGATCTTCCAGAATAATAGTAACCAGTTATTTTTCGCAAGAAAGAGTACAAGGTCTTTTGGAGAAAAAAATTGATAGAAAATTAATTATATGCATTCAAGATAAACATCCTCATAGTGCACCCTTTTAAAGATTAAAGATATTTCCAGAGCCAGAGGACATTTAAAAAGATTCATTGGTAAAATATGTTTAAGCAGTCTGATAACAACGACAAAGATGACATCAGCAAGTGTTTAAGGTATATTATTAAAGCCCTGGTGGAACAAAACAGTATTGATGCCAAGCAATTATAGAAATCCTACCAATAGAGAAACGGACAAATACAACGCGCCCAAGCAGAGAAAAGCCTCATTATACAAGTTTGAACACAAAAGAATTCAAAGAACGGACCACACAATTTGTAAAATCGTAGCAAATTCAATTATACTAATGGCAATAATTAAATGATATTTGAATATAGCCGAAAGGAAAATTACTAATGACGAAAGTAAAGTTAGAATGCGCAGTTGCATTAAATGGCGATACATTCAAGAAATCTAAGACAAGAAGCATATTGACAATTAGCATTAAATTTACAACTACAACATTTACTAGAGACTCAAAAAAACCTGGTAACGTCATTTTTAAGTACATTTTACATTTTAAAAACATTTCTCAGCAATTTTACCCCCCCAAAGTCTAATCGCCCCAATGGGTCAACGCTCGGAACACGAGCACAGTCACCACCCAGAAAAAATCGAGCCGAAAAATGACAGGATAGCTGCGCTGAAAAAGAAGAAACAACGATAAATTGAAATGCATTTATCAATAAACACACTGGGAATGCAAAACTTGCGAACACTTAGAACCATGAACATGAAAGACCTATATTAGGCAACGAGTTATTAAAGTGTAGGATAAAAAAAAAGAGAAACAAGGTGCCACGAACGCAAGGAGATGCATTTATAATACCCTCAGATCATGGAAAAAGAGAGAAGCAAAATCTAATGTGATATCACTCTATTGTAAAGGTAAAAGTATGCAGAACCACATCTCTAAGAGAAAAAAGAAAACCTACCTATAACAAAACCGAAGATAATAGCGTGTGTAAGCGGTGAGAAGATCCTTAATTAATAAACTCCCGTATCTTGATTTTTGTATAACTTGTTGACACTAGAAGTAACTTTATCTTTTTTAATCAGAAAATATAGGGACATTGCGATGGCAGAAAATTGTTGTTCTACGTGAATAAGAAATACATAATCTATAAATACATTAAAAAGAAAGATACAGCTAAAAATAATGAGTACAAGTAAATATTTATGCTCTATTAGCAGTGACAAACACTACCCTGAATAAATGCAACAAATGACAAGGGATAAGAATTTCCTATAGTCTATATCGAGCTTTATTACTCGATATCCAAATAGAGTATGATAAGCAAAAAGCGAGATATCTGTACAAAAAACAAATCGCTTATGAGGGTATATAAGCGAAATAAGTTAAACAGACTAAAGTTGCAAAAAGTTAAACATTTTCAACCAATTTATAGATTTAGTATTTACCAGATCTTCTAAAAGAGTCACACAAGTAAGTAAAGAAAGACTAGATAATTGTGGTTAAAGGCAGAGTAACAACAATTAAATAAAAATTTGGTAAGATTTGAAGGAAATATTAAAACAAATATATACATAACAACTAAAGAATCAATTGTAAATATGATGGAAATACGCAGAGCTAAAGATTAGAAACTGAGTAAGAAGAAAAGAAGAAACTAGAAAGAGAAAATTGGTAAGTAGTGAAGAACAAAAGATGCTTGGCTTTTTATTTAGTGAGATGTCATGTCCACTAGATAATCTTCTTGAACTAATGTAAATTTAACAAGTAAGCCATAAAACTGAAGAATGGCTAATGGAAGAAGGAACATTTAATTTAAATAAATTTAATATTAGTAAACATGCAACCTTTCCTATATTATACCGTCTCGCCACTGAAAAAAAAGGCCATACCAGAGTTATTAACAGTACTGTAGGTAAGATACGAAAAAACAACAAGATAGCTCAAACAACATAATGTGTGCTCGCTACAGTATGGATGAGCTTGTAAAAAAAGAAGGACAGTAATAAAAATTGTAAACATGAAAAACTAAAAAGATAGTACAAGAAAGAAATAATATAATAGATACAAACTCTTTAAAGCTATTACTTTATACATGCAACGCATAAGAGAGTGGAAAAATCCAAGAGACACTTTGCAGCTAAGACCCGAATGACATCCATTATTAATATAGAAAAAGAAAATAAAGCTAGCGATTGGTATGGTAAGACGACAGACACGGGGGCATTGTTATCATTTATTAAGAGCCATGTTTGAAAACTTGTAGTACATCATGATGAATTATTTTTGCTGCAATAATAAGAATAATTGACTATAATGAGCTAAAAGGAATTAATTAATTATTCGAAAACAGTTAGCGCATCGATAAAATAAATCTCATATTGGTAAGTTTAGAATGTCCACAAGAGATAGAGGCCTTTTACATTTATTTATATATGATACAAAGGTAAATATGGAAATATCGAAACTCTTAGTTAGCAATCTATAGCCCGAGATCTATTATTTGGATAGATTAATTTCCAAAACTGATTGTGGTCCAATTCATTAATTCTGAGCTTTATGCTATAGTTTTCGTGTGAGAAGTGAGTGTGTTACTGCATTGGGAATTTTACAGACGGATACAAATGTGATTGTTCTTAAAAAATCATTAATCACTGTGAGTACATCGAAAGAAAAAAAGTTATCGAATTGAGTGACAAGACAATGTTTAAATCTCAGAGAATGTTTCTGGTAATGGATTCATGATAATCGTTGAGTTTTGGCAGAGGCGAGATTAAAGGTGCATAATAATTAGAGTGAGGGGTTTTTTAAGCTGAGGGAATCTGAATAAATGGCATGTGGCCCACCTGGGCCAGGTAATGAACCCTACACTGATGATATTGCAATAATCGTGAGGGTCGCGTCGCTACATATAAGGTCCCATGAATGTCTCTTCATAGGGTGGATTTTCCTTGAAGGACGATATATAAATAATAGTTATACTACCACTATTTAATATATGATTAACTGACAGGGGGCGGTAAGGTATATATTAGTAGCTTCTATTCTTTTCGACTACTATTGTTCATGTTCTTTACTCTGCTTATTCTTTATCCGAATTGCTTGTCACGCATACTCTATACTCCCATTCTTGGGAATAAAAAACAAGGTATATATAATATATATATATCTATAAATATATATATATTATATATATTATATAATATTATATATATATTTTATATATAATATATAATATATATATAATATATAGAATAAATATAGTGATAAAAGAAGAAGAATATAATAATTAAGTAGGAACTATAGAAGCATTGGTATGTATAAGTTTTAATTGAGTTATTGAGATTGTATGGAAGGTATATATATTGATCGGTTCTATTTGATCGAAATGGAGTGCGTCGAGATGACTGAGGATATATATATACTTTGTAATTGGATGAATAAAGAACAAAGGTGACGTTTAAATATTAGAGTGGTAGGAGAGATGTGTGGATCAAATCTTTACATTTTAAAAGACAACAAAGTGATTGAGAAATAATATATAGACCGCGCGCGAAGCACACGCAAGAAATATTATATTTAATGGTTTTACGGATTTGCACAGAGTACGTTATTATATAGTATCACTGATAGGTTTAAATTAGCGGATAAAGCTTCTATATGTGACAGGTTGTAGTTTGATATATATGTGTTGGTGGTAAGGGCTTCTGAATGGAATCAAAAGTATGTATGGACACAGTATGGTGATAGATAAATGGTGTCAAATTTGATTGGTTTAGAATTAATAACGGAGTGAGACAGAGGCAGGGATGTGTTATTGTCTCCTTGGTTATTTAATTTTTAAATGGTGGGTTATGAAAGAATTCGAGTTAGGGATGGCAGGAAATGTGTTAGAATTATGGAGAATGGAGATGAGTGCTACCCCATGTGGAGAACATGCTCTTAGCTACGCCCTACCCCATATTGCTATGGCGGATAATGATTTGGTTTTGATGTGGCAATCTAAACAGATTTGATAGAGGATTGCTAAGAGAGATGTTGCAGGGTGTGTTAATGTATAAAGGTGAGGCTAGAAAGTAAACGCTGGATAGAGTTTAAGGTTATGGTTGTGAGTGAGGACAGTCCTCACAAGTGTGAAGGTATAATGATTAGATGGTGAGTCAAGCTGGAACAAGTGTTACTGTGAGTATTAAATATTTTAGGTGTAATGTGTTGGATGAGAAGGGAACGGATGATGCAGAGTTGTAGTAGGAAAGTTGTGTATAATGGCAGGGAAGGTGGCTGGATGCAATTAAAATCGTTAGTGAATGTAACAGGGACTAAGTCTTGAGTGCGTCTGGTCTTGCATTGAGGGTATGTTGTTAGCCAGTGTTATTGCATAGAGTAGACTATGTCTTGAATAAGAAGTATTGATATCTTAAAGTTCAAATGTGTTGAGATGGATAACCTTAGGGTCGTGCTAGGTGTTTGAGAAGAATTGATAATAAAACTGTAGGAATGAAACGTATTAGGAGAGTTTGATTAGTGCGTGTGGAGAAGGGTGGAAACGAGGAGGGAATAAATGAAGCCATGTTGAGATGGTTTGGTCATGTGGAAAGGATGGAATGATAGTTAGTCGTTGGTTAAGAGGATGTATAGTGGTGAGTGTGTTGGGAACCGACCGGCTGGGAGACCGAATACAATAAAGGTGGATTGAGTCAGTAAAGGAATGCCTGGAGGAGAGAAATGTGAGTTTGGCAGAGGCGAGAATAAAGGTGCATGATAGGAGAGAATGGCGGGGTTTTGTGAGGGGGTATGGTTGTGGCTCACCTGGGCCAGGGGATGATCCCTACAATTGACGATATTGCATATAGTGATTAGGTGATCCGTTCGCTGGGGTCTTTGTTAGAAGCTCTTAGGTGGAATTTTTTCGACTGCGCCGAGTTCTCATTATAGTATAGAGGGGCGGCTAGGTAAAGGCTGCGGCTTTCTTTTTGACTCGTGTCATGTCATGTATTGCCGTGTAGCGATTTAAGAAAAGTATTTAACCCAAGGAAATCGGAAATCAAAGCAATTCATATTAGTTACTTTTTAACAAATTAATTTCCAGAAGTAAAGAGCAATT
The DNA here is from genome assembly GCA_015478945.1 of Trachelipus rathkii. NCBI lineage: Eukaryota > Metazoa > Arthropoda > Malacostraca > Isopoda > Trachelipodidae > Trachelipus > Trachelipus rathkii. Next base: position 30,968 of record JABUQX010051584.1, on the reverse strand, counting down.
AAAAACTGTCATAAATATTAGGACAGGACATGAATGAAATGGTGAATGATGATTTACTCAACAAAAATCAGTATTGTAACTTACTTGATATTCTTTTATTAAAAACTGTTCTACCAGATGTATCCATAGACTGAATCACTAAGTGATCCAAAACCATTTTTTGCTTTGCTCTTTCAATAATGGTTTCTTCAATGCTATTTTTGGTAACAAGTCGATAAATGTTGACCTAATCATTATATATATATATATATATATTTATATATATATATAATATATATTATATACTATATATATATATATATATATATATATATATATATTAGCTAGAGTAAGCATCACATGTCTAAACTTCTATATCACTAATATATATTATGTTGGTTTTTTGATTAAAAAAAAAAAAGACCATGTTTTAAAAAAACAAAAACAAAGGGGCAGAAAAAAAAATTTATTTTTAAATTACTTTGCTTTGCATAATTATTTTAGGGTGCATTTGAAAATTAATAAATTTGTTGCCACTAAAAAACTTGTTATTCTTCCACGTCTGCATTAGAGAATTTACAGTTTATTTTTTGATAAAGTTTTATTAGTGCTCTTGATATATTAACCAGTTCCAAAATACTGATTATATTATATTTATATTATATATATATATATATATATATATATATATATATATATATATATATAATATATATATCTATATATATTAATATTATATATAATATATATAATATATTATAGTATATATCATATATTTGATGAATGCCTACGAAGAAGGGAGAAGCAGAGATGAACGGTGGTGATGCAGGGGAAATCGAGAGTAGATGCACTTGGAATTGCGACAGCATTACCATGTATCTAACTGTGACGGTTTTTTTCTGTACAATTTCCTTTTTTCAGCTACTGAAAATTGATTTATATGATCATTATTTAAATCAGAAACCTTATGAATATCGATTGGACATATAATATTAAGATAAGATATTCTAATAATAACGAAATAAAAAGAGTGAGATTGCCCATCACTTACAAGGAGAAGTTTTGGAGAGATCAACAGACAAGAAAGAAGATTAGTCAGAGGCTATTTAACCGTATTGATTGTGGAATCACTGGTATTAGTGTATCGTTCTTGTAATAGAATTGAATTAAAGGGGCTATAAATCAATAATATAAAAGGGAATTTTTATATATTTCTCGTGTACATACACCGAATATTACATGACTTTTCTTCTTTTGGTTTTTCCTATCTAACAATTTGCATTTGCTAGAGTTTATGACGGGGTAAAATTTATACTTTATCTTGATATTTTGACGACACATTTGCTTGTTGTTCGATAACGAATATTATCCATTGGTTGCATTGGAAAATAGATATTTAATAAATCACTTTTTTTCTATTATACAAACTATTGAATGATTATCTAAACTCCTTATTATTATAGGTAATATATATATATATATATAATATATATATATATATATATCTATATATATATATATATATATATATTTATCATATTATAAATAAATATATGCACATATATATATTATATATAATATATATATAATATATGATAATATGAGAATAAGGGGAATCTGTTAGAATAATGAATAGGGATGCGTGCTTTTGTAACTGATGAAGTTGGTGTGAGAGGAGTGTGGAAATGGAAAATTTCAAGAATTGCACAATAATTAACAAGTACTGAGAAGAGGTGATTAGTGAATGTGTATGTGGGGTTTGATGGTGCAAGAAGGAGGTAATTATGGGGATGAGGTTATTAAGTAAGGAGGAGGTAATGGGTAGAGTGAAAAAGTTGAGGAATGGTAATCTGCAGGTATAGATGAAATTACTGTGAAATGATCAATGAACGGAGGCGAGATGGTGATTGATTTGGAAGTTGTAAGTAACAAAGCGTTTATAGAGGTATAGTTCCAGGGATTTTAGGAGAGCGGTAATTAGTACCCTTATATAGGGTAAGGGAGAAAAGGGGAATGGTAGAAATTATAGGAGAATTATTCTATTGAGTGTTGTAGGGAAAGTATAGCCTGGTATTTTGGTCGAAAGAGTGCGGTCGAGTGACTGAAGGACTGATTGGTGAAGTACAAGGTGCGTTAATTAGAGTGGTAGAGGATGTGTGATCAAATCTTACATTGAAACAAATGATGAGAAAATGAGGGAGAAGAAACATAAATTGTATTTAAGGTTTTATGGTTTGGCAAAAGGCGTATATAGAGTTAATAGGGAAGTTTAATGGCAGGTGTTTTGTGATATATGGTGTTGGTGGTAGGCTTCTGATGGAATCAAAGTATGTATGACGATAGTGAAGCGTGTGTAAGAAATAAATGGGTGTCAATGGTGGTGATTGGTTTAGCATTAATAGCGGAGTAAGACAGGGTTTGTGTTATGTCTCCTTGGTTTGATTCATTTGTATATGGATGGGGTTTATGAAAGAATTCGAGGTGGGATGGCAGGTAATGGTGTTAGAAATGGTGGAGAATGGAGATGAGTGTGGAGGGTGAAATATAATATAAATGCGGATGATTTGGTTTGTGTGGTGAATCTGAAAGACGTTTGAGAGGATTGGTAGAGAGATTTGGCAGGGTGTGTAGAAGGACGGGCTTGAAAGTAAACGTGGATAAGAGTAAGGGTATGGTTATTGGGGGGTTGTGAGTGAGGAAACTCCTCAGTGTGTGAAGTTATGTTGATGGTGAGCAGCTGGAACAAGTGGTCTGAGTTTAAATATTTAGGGTATATCTGGATGAAAAGGGGAACGGACGATGCAGAGTGTATTAGGAAGTTGTGAATGGCAGGAAGGTGGCTGTGCAATTAAATCGTTGGTGAACTAAGTCTGGAGTGCAAGTATTGAGTGTGCTAAGGGTTTTACATGAGGGTATGTTGTTACCTGTGTTTATTGTATGGTAGTGAGAATGGTCTGGAATAAGAAGTTAAGATCTAAAGTTAATGTGTTCAGATGGACAATCTTAGGGGTGTGCTAGGTCTGAGAAGAAGAATGGATAAAGTGAGGAATGAACGTATTAGAGGAGTGGTGTGGTGTGAAGAAGGGGTAAATGAGAGAAATAAATGAAAGGTAATGTTGAGATGGTTTGGTCATGTGAAGAGGATGATAGTCGGTTTGGTTAAGCGGATGTATAGTGGTGAGTGTGGTTGGGAACCCGACCGGCTTTGGAGACCGAATAGACAAGGTGGATTGGAGTCGGTGAACGAAATGTCTGAAGGAGAGAAATGTGAGTTTGGCAGAGGCGAGAATAAAGGTGCAGATAGGAGAGAATTGGCGGGTTTTGTAATGGGGGCGCATGGTTTGGCCCCACCTGGGCCAGGGGATGACCCTTACATCTGACGATTTATCCATAGTGAGGGCCGTCGGGTCCCATGATGCTCTCGGTGGATTTTTCTGTCTGTGACGAGCTCTCAATTAATTAAATGGTACAGAGGGGGCGGTAAGGCTGGGCTTTCTTTTTCGACGTTTGTCATGTTCCCTACTGCTTTTCTTTTCCGATGCTGTAACGCGAACCTTACCCCCAATCTTGGGCAAAGAGGAAGGTGGAAGAAAGAAAGAAGAAGATATAATATATATATATATATATAAGAAACGAATTTTGTCTGGCCCCCCCCGAAAAAAATTTCTGGATACGCCACTGTATATATATATATATATTAGTGATGCAGGTAACATCCGCATCCGCATCCGCATGCGCATTATTAAAGATCCGAATCCGCATCCGCCGTTGGCCTGCTGATGTTCGGCGGATGTTTTATTGTTGAGATGCGAGGGTGAATTTACGAATCCCATACAATAAGATGAATCTGAAACCATAAAATAAAATGTAAATTTGATGAAGACAATTCAAAAACGGCTTTAAATATTCGCATATCTTACTGTTATTACAAAGACATTCCACTGCTGGAAATAGTCACTCATATGATGGAAGAAGTATACTCAAGAACTTCTTGCTGTCGTACGCCAGTTCGTATTCCAAAGTTAACAATCTTATTAATTTGGAGAATGACATCTTATCACACTGCATTAGGCTAGTTGAATCATTTTGAATAAACTACCAAACAAAATCAGCGCCTCTACAGCTTGTGTCTCTTATGTAAAAACTTTAAATCTCAACGCTAAGGAAGCATTTTTGAAAGATCTTCAAAATGATGACGGTTTAAAAGAAAGAAAGATGTAATTAAAAGTATGGGGGAGAAAAACCTTTTGGTTCTGTGAAAATTAACGACTTCATACTATTGCACTTACTTAGATTTCCGTTTATACAAGGCAAGTTTTTGTAACTGATATTAGAACATAGTCAATTGCTTACTTTGAGTGTGCAGTTGAAAAACTTCAATCAGAAAGTCTATAATTCACCACCCATTAAAAAGGAAAAAAAAACAAATCTACAGAACCAACATCTACTAGTAAATCAATAACATATTCACTGAAGAATTTCTACAGTCCAGTAGTGATGAAGAAACCCGCATTACCATAAGATGGTAGTGCAAATGATTGAACTTCACCAAGAGAAAAACGATTAGATTCAATGATGATCCAATCAGTGTGTGGAAAGTTAAGCAAAATGTTTTTACCCACGCTTGAGTAAAATTTGCAAGGAAAACTTCATCCGAACAGTCTATTAATTAGCCATCCATTGAAAGGAAAAAATAAAAATATACAGAACAACTTTTTGTAACGTAAATAAATAACAGTATTCACTCGAAAGATTTCTACCGTTCCAGTAGTGATGGGAGAAAACACGCATTATCAAAAGTGCAGTGGCATGATTGAAAACTATCACCAAAGAAAAACGACTATAAGATAGAAATCAAATACGATCCTATCAGTTGGTGAGTGTTAATTAAGCAAAAAATAAAATGTTTACCCACGGCTTAAGTAAACTTGCAAGGACATACCTGGCTCCCTCAACTAGTGTTCCAAGTGAGAGAGTATTTAGCATGCTGGGCTAATATATGATGAAAAGAGAAACAGACTCTCAACAGAAATGGCAGAAAAATTGATTTTTCTCAAGTACAACCTCCTATATTTGAATTTCAATACTAGTGCAAAAAGTATTTAATCCATTGTAAAATCTTTTTCATTAAGGTTGGAGGTTTGGGAAAGAGGTTGATGGGTCCATTTGAGTTGGGGTACCCGTCCCATCACCGCATTCCTGGTAGCAATTAATATTAATAGATTGTGGAACAAACTCGATGTATATATATATATATTATATTAAATATAGATATAGTATATATATATATATATATATATATTATATATATATATATATATATATATTATATATATATATATATATATATATTAAAACATCACAGCATCCGCAATCCGCGGATGTTAAAAATCAAAAGATCCGCATCCGCTCCGGGATGCGAAAAAATTGACCATCTTGCAGCTATCACTAATATATATATTATATATATATATATATATATATATATATATATATATATATATATATATATATATATATATATATAAATAAGTTCTAATTAAAATATCAAGGAAAGAGTAGCAAAATGTACTCATTTAATAAAAATACTGATATAATTCATAGCTAATGATAATATGGATCAAACCTCATTTGTCTGACCAATACGATGAGCTCTGTCCTGAGCCTGCAAATCTTGATGTGGATTCCAATCAGAATCAAATATTATAACAGTGTCAGCAGACTGTAAATTCAAACCTAATCCACCAGCTCTTGTGGAAAGCAAGAAAAGGAAGTATTCGGAATTTTTATCATTGAAAAGTTGTAAAAGTATATATATCATCACTATCACCAGCTGTCCCTTTTCCCCAGTGATTGTTCATTGTGTCTCTTTTCTTTTCTTTTTTCAGATTGAGGTTGTCTTAGAAGAAGAGAAGATGATGTTAAATGATGTTCTTAAGGTTTTTTTTATAGTTATTTTTCTTTTATATATTTTGTGTAACGTGTTTGTTTCATATAGTTTTATGTGTTTCAGTGTTTATTGAACTGTTAAAATATACGATAAATGAACATTAACATATCATTAATGAACTAAAGAAATAAAGTAAAGGTTGATAAAAAAAACGAACAACCTTAATAGGATAAATAAGTAGGACCATATATTAGGAAGGACGTTTATTAGGGAGACACTCTTGCCTTCAAGGCTACATACAAGGGATAGGTTACAATTATTATAAGGAAGATAGTATAGATATCTTTACAAAGAGAAAGTATTTACTTTGTTTTCTATTTTTCACTCTCAGGGTATTGATTATCAGGGGGGAAATAAGGTTACATTATGGGTTTCGGAGGGCACACTGTGCACAGGGGGATTCAAGTGAACTTATATGTAATTTTCTTATTTTTTTTGAAGAAATTCTATATATATATATATTATATATATATTATATATTATATATATATAATAATATATATTATATATAATATATATATATATAATATATATATATATATATATATATATATATATATATATATATATATATATATATTACCAACTATTTAAAGAATATTTAAATAATTATACTATTATTTTTTTCTCTATTTCTCAATATATATCTATGCATATCTCTCCTGTGTCGCCAGAAGGATCTATCAAATAGAAAAGGATATTCAAACAGATTCCTTATCGTAAGTATAAAAAGTCTTGTATCACTTTATTTTCAACTGGTAGCAGAGGGTAGTTGCTCTAGCCTGGATACTGTGATAAGGAATTTTTTTTCCAGTGTTTGTAGTCATCAGTTTGCAGAAGAACAGGAGGGATGGATAAGAAGGTAGGAACGACCGAGGGTAGTGGTGATAGCGTTGAAGGCACGAGAGGGAAGAGGTTGTTTTCCCCTTTTAAGGGTGATAGCACCGATGCACGTGGACTAGATGTGGAAAAAAACGGAGTCGATTGGTGGGTGGAAGTTGAGATGGAAGATTTAGTGTCATAGAGAGATATATATAGATAAGTTTAGGAAGGAAGTAAGAATGTTTACAGTGAGAGGTGGAATGAAGAGGTTGATGCAAGTGAGTTTAAAAGAAAAGAGAATGTACTAAAAAGAATATGATGAAGTTTCAAAAGAACATATTTGGAATATAAGGAGAAAAAAAAGAAACACTGAAAGGTGCATACGTAGGAGAAAAGATGTAAATGAACAGTATGGAAGGAGGATAAATGGGGACTTACAAGGGAATAGGAAGTTCTTCTGGAAGGAAGCGCGAAGGTTAAGAATGAGAGGAACATACTCAGAATAATGAATAGGGATGGTTCTTTTTGGAACTGATGAAATGGCTGCCGAGGGGAGTGTGTAACACTTTCAAAAATCTGCATATATTGGCAGTACTGAGAGGTGATAGTGAACTGTGTAGTGGGTTTGATGGTGCACAGAAGGAATAGGTTTGCATTGCGGGATGAGGTTATTAGCAGGAGGAGGTAAAATGGGTAGAGTGAGAAAGTTGAAGATGGTAAATATGGCAGGTATAACGATGAAATTACTGCGGTGTGATAAGAGGAATCAGGAACGGAGGCGAGATAGTGATTGATTGGATTTGGAAGTTGTGTAATAAAGCGTTTATGGAAGGTATAGTTCCGATTGAATGAGGGAGAGCAGTAATAGTACCCTTACATAAGGGTAAGGGAGATAAGGGGAACTGTAGGAATTAATAGGGAATTAAGTTTATTGAGTGTTGTATGGGAAGATATATGCTGGTATTTTAGTCGGAAGAGTGCGTCGAGTGACTGAAGGACTGATTGGTGAAGAACAAGGTGCGTTTAGGAGTGGTAGTGGATGTGTGGGTTAAATCTTTACATTGAAAAAAATGATTGAGAAAATGAGGGAGAAGAAACATAAATTGTATTTAGGTTTTATGGATTTGCCACAGGCGTATGATAGGATTAATAGGGAAGCTCTATGGCAGGTGTTAGTGGTAGGCTTCTGAATGGAATCAAAATATGTATGACGGTAGTTGAAGCTGTGTAGATAATGGGTGTTAAAAGTGATTGGTTTAATATTAAAGGGGCAGAGTGAGGCAGGGATGTGTTATGTCCTTGGTTATTCAATTTGTATATGGATGGAGTTATGAAAGAATTAGAGATGGGGATGGCAGGAAATGGTGTTAGAATGATGGAGAATGGAGGTGAGTGGAGGGTTCCCTATCTATTTGGTTTTGTGTGGTGAATCTGAAGAGAGTTTGAGAGGATTGGTAAAGAGATTTGGCAGAGTGTGTAAAAGGAGGGGTTTGAAAATAAACGTAGATAAGAGTAAGGTTTTTTATGGTTTGTGAGTGAGACAGTCCTCAGTGTGAATTTATGTTAGACTGGTGAGCAGCTGGAACAAGTGTCTTGAGTTTAAATATTTAGGATATATGTTGGGAATGAAAAGGGAAGGATGATGCAGAGTGTAGTAGGAAAGTTATGAATGGCAGGAAGGTGGCTGGTGCAATTAAAACGTTGGTGGATGTAAAGGGACTAAGTCTTAAGTGCGCTAGGGTCTTACATGAGGGTATGTTGTTACCTGTGTTAATGTATAGTAGTGAGACTATGGTCTGGAATAAGAGGTATAGATCTAAAATTCAATGTGTTCAGATGGACAATCTTAGGGGCTCGTTAGGTGAGAAAAGAATTGATAAAATGAGGAATGAACGTATTAGAGAGTTATGTGGTGTGAAGGGGTAATGAGAGAATAAACTGAGTACGATTGAAGATGGTTCGGTCATGTGGAAAGGATGAATGACAGTCGGTTGGTTAAGTGGATGTATAGTGGTGAGTGTGTTGGGAATTGACCGGCTGGGAGGCCGAAGAAAAAGTGGATTGAGTCAGTAAACGAATGTCAGAAGGAGAGAAAAGTGAGATTGGCAGAGGCGAGAATAAAGGTGCATAATAGGAGTGAACAGCATGGTTTTCTGAGGGGGCATGTTTGTGGCCCACCTGGGCCAGGGGATGAACCCTACACTTGACGAAATGCCATAGTGAGGGTCCGTCGCGGTCCCGTGAAGCTCTAGCGAAGATTTTCTGATTGAATTGTGGCAGTTGGATTGGCTGCCCTCTACCACTTATCTCTTGCCAGGATTGCTAATGCAAGCCTCGGAGAAGGTCGTGATCGAGGTAAACGAAATTCTACGGCAAAAATGTATGAATCATATGGATACATGGAATGTCAGAGGAATAAATGTTGAGGAGAAGAGGAGAGAGGTGATGGATGTATTTAGAAAGGGCAAATTTGATTTGCTTGATGTGACTGAAACAAAGATGAAAGGAAACTGTGAAAATGAGTTGTGATGTGAAAAGGAATTAGAGGGGGAGAGAAGGAGTTGTAATTTTGTTGAGTGACTTGTGGTACAGAGCTATGGTAGACTTTGTGTGTGTGAGCACTAGAATTCTAATGGTTAAATTTAAGTTTGATAATGTAAAGGTATGTGTGGTTGTGATGTATGGTCCATCTGAGGGAAATGTTGAAGAGAATACAATTATCTGTGATAATCTGAATGATGTTTTGGATGGGGTGAGTAGGAGCTTAAGATTGATTGTGTTGGGCGACCTAAATTGTTGGAAAGGTGATCAAAAAAGGGATGGTATTACAGGTTATTTGGGGTATCGGGAGAAAATGGGAATGTTAGGAGGGTGATTGACTTCTGTGAGGAGAGGGAGTTGATAGCAATACTTTTTTTAAACACAAAAGTATCCATAAGCATGTTAGAGTTGTGTAGGTAGAGATGTTATCGAAGTGAAAAGTATGATTGATTTTGTGATGGTGAAGAAAATGTTGAAGTATGTGTTGGATGTTAAATTAGTGAGGGGATTAGGAATGGGATTATCAAGATCATTATATATTAACCGACTTGAGCGCTTCTAAAATGTAACCTTCAAAATTAGTGGGCTTTGAATATGTGTGTTGAGTAGAATTAAAGAAAGGAAATAATAGGGGAAAATTAATGATGATGAGAAGTTTAGTGAACAAGGTAATAAGGATAAGAATGTAAGAGCACTCGCAAGCAAATCAGTTGATTGTGAAAAAGTTAAAACCGAGCAAATCTTTCCTTTATTCTCTCATTTACCCCTTTCTTTACACCACACAGCTCTCTCGCTAATAACGGTTCATTCCTTCACTCATTTTTTTAAATCAATTCTTCGTCAACTCAATACGCCATATGCACACCTCACTAAGAACATTTAATCATCTGTAAACAATTTGACTCTCTAGCATCTTATACTTCTTTATTCACCGATCCATATAGTCTCATCTAGCTATAAGCTTAATACACAGGTAAAATCATAAACTCAATCCTGTAAGATACTATGCGCACTCAAGTACTTTAGATTCCATCTTATCAATACCATCACATAAACTGATTCTATATTGCTAACCATAGCAACACTTCATTGCCATGCCTATCAATACTTTTCTCACTACTAACCGCTAATCATCTTGTTTCCATCTCATTACTCAACACAATACTCACATTAAAATATATTCTAAATCACTTCATAAGTTAATAACACTTGTTCCATGCTGCTCTCAACCATCTTAACATAACTTCACACTTGAGGACTGTCCACTCACACATAACCTTTATACTCTTATTAATACTACGTTTGTAGCCATTTGAAAAGTAGCTACTATCAACGGCTAACGGGATCCTCTGGGTTAGGAGAGTCATGCTCAAACACAAAAATCAGACTCTCTAAAGTGATGTCCCAATAATTCGTATGTATCGCCATATCTTCCTCTCAACTCTCTTCAGGGTTCACCACACCAAACAAATTCATCTAACATATAAATAGGGGTAAGGTGAATTTTGCATTTTTCAAGGGGTGAAATAAAATTAGGTTTAGGTAGCGTTTCCATTTACTGGGCATTTTAGCTCCATTCTTCAGGCATCTATTATGGGCATAACGAGCTCTTGAGATTTTCTTCTCTGCGAGGAATCGACCTCCCACTCTAATTTCTTATAACCCATCCTATTCAAATTGAATAACCAATGGAAACACTATATTCATGTCAATTGGATCTTCACCTTATTTGCGCTTACTCCGAATTTGAAATATATCTTTTCCAAAATATCAGACTTTCTTCTATGGATAGATTGGGCCTTGTTTTTCTTTCCTGTCGACCATTCTATACATTCTAAAACACGATAGTTACGCCATCATTGATATGTCTCATACCCATACTTTTGAGGGGGCCTTCTGAGAACCTACACAACACCATATATCACTAACACCTGGCCATAGAACTTGCCTATTAACCCTATCATACGCCTATTGCAAATCCATAAAACTTAAATACAATTTTATTCTTCTTCTCCCTCATTTTCCTCAATCATTTGTTTTCAATGTAAGATTTGATCGACACATCCTCTACCGACTTCTAAATGCAACCTTGTTCTTCACCATAATTACTCTCAGTCAACTCGAATCACTCTTTCGACAAAACACCAGCATATATCTCCTACAACACTCAAATAAACTAATTCCCCTTAATTTCTACAGTTCCCCTTAATCTCCTTACCCTTATATAAGGTACTATTACTGCTCTCCTCCAATCTGATCCCTCGGGACTATACCTCCATAAACGCTTCTATTATATCAATATCCAATCAATCATAATCTCGCCTCTGTTCTTGATAATTTACAAGTAATTTCGTCTATACCTGCAGATTTACTTACCATTCTTCAACTTCTCACTCTAACCTATTACCTCATAAATAAGTACCTCATCCAAAATACCTATTCCTTCTGCACCATCAAAACCCACACACATTCAGTATCAACCTCTTCATTAATGCCAATATTATGCAGATTTTGGAAGTGTTTCCTTTCCACACTCAATCCATATCCATTTCATACAGTTACAAAAGCCCCCATTCCTATTCATTGAGCAGGTTCCCCCTTATTCTCATTCTTAACCCTTCGTGCTTCCTTTCCAGAAGAGCTTCTATTTCCTTGTTAAGTCCCCATTTTTCCTCCTTCAAAACTGTTCAATTTACCTCTTCTTTTTCCTACGTATGCACCTTTTAGTTTTCTTTTTTCCTCCTTTATATATTCAAGCATCTTTTTCTTTTGAAAAACTCCATCATTTGCTTTTTAGTAGCATTCAACTCACGCTTCCTTTTTACTTAAACCGCTTGCATCTCCTCTTAATTCACCACTCACTGTTGACCATTCCTCTTCTACTTAGCCACCGAATCTTTTTTGCACTGCTAGCAATTGCTTCTTTCATTTTTTTCCTCCAGATTTGTTCAGTTTCAACTTGTTTCACATTCAAAACTGATTTACTGAGATCTTAAGTACTTATTCCTATTACCTTGTTCGCTTAACATCTCACTGTTAGTTCTTCCCACCTATCCTTCCAACTATCACCTTCCTCTTCCATCCAAGCCCCCACTAACTTAATTTTTACATAGAACAACATAAATGATAACCGATAATCCATTCCTAAACACCCTCACTGATTTAACATCCAACACATACTTCAACTCTCATCCTCTTCACAACACAAAATCAAATCATACTTTTCACTTCGATACATCTCTACCTATACATCCAACTCTAGTATCTTATGGATACTCTTGTTTAAAATAAAGCATTATTACACACATATCTCTCTTCAACAGAAATCAATCACTTTCTACCAACCATTCTCATTTTCTCCGACAACCCCAAAGCACCTTTTATACCATCCTTTTTTTTGATCACCTATCTAACCTTCAGTCCCCAACACTACTAATCTGGAAGCTCATCTACTCACTTCCATCCAAAACATCATGTCAGATTATCCCAAAAAATCGTACTCTCTTCAACGTTTCCCTCAGATGGACCATACGTCACAACCACACATACCTTGACCATTTCAAACTTAAATTTAACCATTAGAATTCTAGGACTCACACACACACAAAGTCTACCATAGCTCTGTACCACAAGTCACTCATCAAAATTGCCACTCCTTCTCCCCCCTCTCATTCCTTTCCACACCAGCACACACACATTTCACACCACACCACTCATTTTCACCGTTTCCTTTCATCTTTTTTTGTTTCAGTCACGGAGCAAATCAAATTTGCCCTTTTTAAATACATCCATCCCCTCTCTCCTCAACATTTATTCCTCTGACATTCCATGTACCCATATGATTCATACAATTTCGCCGAAAATTAGAAGGCCGTTTACGGTGATCACGACCATAATAAATTTATTAAGTAAAATTGGAATATACTATATAAAGTTCTATGGGTCTTCAAAGTTTAAAAAGCTTTTTCAGAAGCAGGTAACATGTTTGAAGATAAGAGATCACATTTAACTCCACAATATAGAGAGCAACTTATTTTCCTACACCACAATATTTCAATGTTCAAATAAATTAATTTTTAAGTAAAAAAATTGTGGAATCTTGTTTTTAAATTTTTTGCCTTAACAGTTTATGTAATATTTTGTTTTGTAGAGGTTTCTACTTTAAAATTAATTTCTTTTAATAATAATAATAATAATAATAATAATAATAATAATAATAATAATAATAATAAAAATAATAATAATAATAACAATAATAATGATAAAAATAAAAAATAATAATAATAATAATAATAATAATAATAATAAAAATAATAAATTATTATAATAATAATAATACCCTGTACAAATTTTATTTATCCCCAGGTCTAGATTCTAGAGTAGAGTTGGTACAAAAAAATCAAATGATTTAAATCAACTGATTTTTTTACGTAATTTTTTTTTATAAAAAAAATCATGACTTTTTTTTTTATTTATTTTTTTTACTTTTTAGGCAAATTTTTTTTTCTAAATTAATCCTAGCTATCACCTAATTAATGATAAGTATAATTATAATGTAAATTCATCAACGTAGTTTCAAGTCATTTTTAATTAATAAATAAATAAAATTAGAGTACTCAGATATTATACAATATATATAATTTAAATAACTTAAACTAAATAATATTTATATTTACTAAACTAATTAATTAGGTAAAACTTAGGATTATTTACTAATAAAAATAATAATTCAAAAAGCAATTTGTGTCTAAAAAAATCAAAAAAATCCCCAACCCTGTTCTAGAGTATTAAAGCTACCGGTTCGAGTTTGTAAATATTGTTTCATAATAAAGTTTTCGAAAGTATAGAGTCGGGGTCATTCTATCATGATATTTGTTCATATATAACAAATTTTCTATATTATTTTTTATGCATAATCATAACTAAGTAAATAACAATATCAATTCCTGAATTTTTTTTTAAGAAAGACATTTGAAATAGTAAAAAGTTCCGGTAAATACCGGCTGTAACCAAGTTAGTTCCGGCCGGAACCGTAACTTCTAAAAAATCGAGGTTCTGGCCGGAACCTGGTTCCGGTACATCCCTAATATTATCTTTATCTTTCTTTATCTACCTTTTTTTCCCAAGATTGGGAGTAAGGTGCGCTGCAAGCATCGGAAAAGAAAAGCAGTAGGAGAATATGAAAAGTTGAAAGAAAGCCCAGCCTTACCGCCCCCTCTGTACCATTAATTTGTGAGAACCGTCACAGACAGAAATCCACCTAGAAGCTTCACGGCCGCGAACGGACCCTCATATGGTAAATCGTCAATGTAAGGGTCATCCCTTGGCCCAGGTGGGCCACAACATGCCCCCATTACAAAAACCCCGCCATTCTCTCCTATCATCACCTTTATTCTCCTCTGCCAAACTCACATTTCTCTCCTTCAACATTCGTTCACCACTCAATCCCACTTTCGCTTCAGTCTCCAGCCGGCTCGGTTCCACACATCAACGCACTATATACCATCGCTTAACCAAACCGACTATCATCATCCTTTCACTATGACCAAACATCTCACATACTATTATTAATTTCTCCATTTACCCCTTTGTTCACACCACACAACTCTCTAATACGTTCATTCCTCATTTTATCAATTCTTCTCACACCTAGCAATGCCCCTAAGATTGTAAATCTGAACACATTGAACTTAAGATCTATACCTTTTATTCCAGAGCATAGTCTCACTACTAATACAATAACACAGGTAAAACATACCCCATGTAAGACCCTAGCGCCTCAGACTTAGTCCCTTTACATTCATCAACGATTAATGCCACAGCCACTTTCCTGCCATTCCAACTTTCCTACTACACTCTGCATCATTCGTTACCTTCTCATCCAACACATATCCTAAATAATTTAACTCAAGACACTTGTTCCAGCTGCTCACCATCTACATAACTTCAAACCGAGAGGACTCTCCTAACTCACAACCATAACCTTACTCTATCTACGTTTACTTTCAAACCCTGCCTTTTACATACCCCCAAAATCTCTATACCAATCTCTAAACTCTCCTTCAGATTCCGCCCACAGAACAAATAGTGAGAATAAGTCATTCCCCGCAATAAATGAATGGTTAGGGGCATACCCTCCACTCATCTCCATTCCTCATCACTCTAAAACCATTTCCTGCCATTCCCACCTCGAAACCCCATCCGTATAAAATTGAATAACCAAGGAGCATAACACAACCCTGTTCTCACTCCGCTATTATCCTAACAATCACATTGACACCATTTATTCTTTTTACACACGCTTCACTTATCGTCATCATACTTTTGATTCCATTCAGAAGCCTATCACTACACTGCCATAAAGCTTCCCTGATTAACTTTATCAATACGCCTGGTGCAAAATCCATAAACTTAAATACAAATTTATTCTTCTTCTCCCTCTTTTCTCAATCATCATTTTTTTCAATGTAAGATTTGATCCACACATCCTCAACCACTCCTAAACGCCCTTGTTCTTCACACCAATCAGTCCGTCAGTCACTCGACGCCTCTTTCGACCAAATATACCAGCATATATCTTCCTACAACACTCAATAACTTATTCCCCTATAGATTTTCTACAGTTCCGCCTAATTTATATATCCAACTCTTACTCATCATATTCTTCTTATCTACCTTCTATTTTCCCAAGAATGGGTAAGTGCGTGACGAGCATCGGAAAAGAAAAGCAGTAGAGAACATACAAATCGAAAAGAAAGCTAGCTTACCACCCCTCAGTACATTAAATTAGTGAGAACTCGTTTGCAGTCAGAAAATCCACCCTAAAGCTTCATGGGACGCGATTTCCTTCACTATTGGATCACAATGTAGGGTTATACTTGGCCCAGGTGGGCCTACACCATATCTCCATCCACAATCCCCGCATTGACTCTGTTATACCACCTTTCTTCTCGCCTCGGTGCCAACATCACATTTCTCTCCCTTCAAAAATTGTTTACCTTGACTCATCTCCACTTTTTCTTTACGGTCTCCTAGCCGGAATGTTCCCATAAACCACACTCGCCACTATACATCCGCTTAACACACCACTATCATTCATCTTTCCATATGACCAAACCATCTTACATCTTCATTTATTCTCTCATTTCCCCTTTCCTTCACCACCACACAACTCTCTAATAAGTTCCATTCTCATTATTATCAATTCTTCTTGCACACTAGCACTCCCTAAGATTGTTCTCTGAACACATTGACTTTTAGATCTAATGGGTGTTATATTTATATATATATATATATATATACTATAGTATATATATAATAAATATATATATATTATATATAATGCATATATATATATTATATAAGTAATAAATTATTATATATAGATATAATTATATATATATTTTATATAATATATATTATATGAAGAAAATTTAAAATGTGGAAGAGAAGAAAATATTTGAACTTACTGATGATCCTTCAGCATTGAAATGTTCCAAGGCCTGCCTTCGAAGTTCCCCATTTATAGAACCGTCTAGCCTTTGAAAAGGAAACCGTCTTAATTGTAGATAATGAGCCAAGATATCTAACATTCTAACCATTTGAGAAAATATCAAAACTCTATGTCCAGTTTCATTTAGGCGGACTAAAAGTTTGTCTAGAAGTAATAGTTTTCCACTTCCTCTCAGAAGTTGCTGCAATGATAAAATATTTTCATTTTTTTATTACATTTGTATTTCGGCTGCAGAAAAAAAAAAAATTTGCTTGCAGCTACAATATATAGAAGAAAAAAAGTTACCAGCAAAGAGATTTTGGGAGTATCGTGGGCCCAATAACTATGAAATATCAGAGTATAGATCAATAGTTCAGCATACAAAACCGCATTTGCGGCGAGTTGTTTAAGTAGGGAGGGTATTTAAGAAGGGAACAATTGGTAATGAAAAAAGTTGTTAAAAACTGTAAAAGAATGGAAATCCTGATTATATCAAAATGGGAAAAGTATATGCTGATGTATTGTTTGGAAATATAGATGAACAACATTGCAAAGAGGAATTTCTAAAGCTTAATTAATAAAAAAAGAGGAAAGAAATTAGCTTGGAAGTCTAGATGCGTTATCCCTCTGTCTCGAGTTTGGGAGATTCTGACGTGGGCTGCACAAATGTCATTAAGCATAAGATCGAAACTATGACTGAAGATCCTGTGCAAGTGCCAGTCAGAAGGCTACAGGGCCCCATGCTCAGAGAAATCGAGGCAGATTGCAAGAAATTGGAAGATGAAGGAATCATCCAGAGGAGCAAGTCCCCATACTCAGCCCCAGTGGTACCCATTAGAAAGAAAGATGGATCAATCAGATTGTGCATTGACTACCGGGAATTGAATAAAATTACAAAGGGAGATAGTTTTCCTATCCCAAATCTGATTGATATGTTGTTTAGTCTCCAAGGCATGAAATATTTTACAACATTAGATTTAATAAAAGGTTTTTATCAGGTGGAAATGGAGGAGACCAGCATTGAGAAAACCGCTTCACCACTCCGTTGTCTCATTGGGAATTTTTACGTATGCCGTTTGGGTAAAGAATCGTTCTATGCCAACTTGATTCCAACGAGAGGATGAAGATTTGCTCTCTGTTCCGCATTAATACCCTGGACGAGTGTCATGGTGTATTCTGGATGATGGTCCTCATTATCAGTAAAACGTTTGAAAAGCATCTGGAAATTTTAGAAAAAGTATTCGGTCACGCCATTTTCAGAAGAACGGGTTCAAAATTAAAAACCAGCCAAACTTTTAACTCGTTAGGTCCAGTATTTGGGTCATAGAGTGTCTGAACACGGCATGATCCCTTTAGATAAATCAATTTGCAAGTGCATAATGCCATGCTTTCCCGGTACAACCACCATTAGGAAATTAAACGGCAATTTCTGGGCATGGTGAATTTCGTATAGGCTGTCATATTTCAGCCCATTGATCCATGCTCGGTAACTAGCCCAAACCACTTTTTGAATTATTGAGTAGCAAGACTCTGAAGTGGAACGAACCATGTCAGAGCGCCTTTGTGGCATTGAAGGAAGCTTTAACATCACCGCAGATCCTGTCATACCCAGATAGATCAAAAAAAGCAAACCATTATTGTTGTACACGTTGGACGCCTCAGATATCGGGGCAGGAGCGTGTCTTTCCCAGATTCAAAAACCGGGGGAATGAAACGTCCATATAGCTTCTTTATCTTCCACAACATTTACACAAAGCTGAAACAACGCTATATAGTACCGACTGAAAAGGAAGTTGCTTGCAATACGATGCGCGCTTGTGAACGGCATTAAATACCTTTATCCTCATATGGAATAAAGAGTAGCTAATTTACAACCTGATCATCAGCCGCTTTTATATTTGCATAGTATGCCGTTCCGTTAGTGAAGGCACGAGTAGCTTGCACACTTGAAGAAATCAATGATATAGACTACGAGCTTAGATATATTCCGGGAAAAGCCACCACCACTAGTGTGCCTTGGATTTTGCTATTGTCTAGATCCCCGATCGGTTGAACCCAATTGACCACGACAAGAGATTTTCCCGGTTCTTAAGGTACTTTGCCTACATTTCCCTGGAGGATTTTTTCTGAGGTTATATATTCCTGAGGGGGTGAATTCGGCTCTATTCCTAAGCTTGCTCTGGTTGCTTTAATTTGGGTTCGATGTGATACACATCTGGAAATGTTAAGAACAAGAAGTTGGGTTTAAGGAATTGTTAGAAAATAGGGGAGAGTATGGATTACCTTACCAACTGGAAGAGATGCTAGGCAAGTGACCAAATACAAGTTTCAAATCTCCTGAGACCAACCCCAGGACAGTTTCCCTATATTTTGACACAGGCCAATAATTAGGGCATCCTGCAAAATTAACACACATTTGCAGGATCTTTGGGTGTATTATTGGGTGAAAAAGTCGAGCCGTTGATTATATGTTTTGGAAAACGCCACTCCTACTGAGAAAAATATTTGTCATTCTTTTGTGTTGCGGCGGAGTACATTATAATCTTTTGGTACCATTGAACCACAAAAATTCAAATGATTCTTTTTGTCCCGCGAACTTACTCCGAACACTATATAATAGCAACTAACATATGATAGCGACTCACATATGGTAATGACAGATTTGCTCTCGAATGTATAGGATGGACACTCCTTGCTGTGCTTAAACTGTGAGGATAATCGATGGAAGAAGAGAGTGCTACTGCCGCCGGATGACAAACCTTGAACACCATTAGATGTCGAGACTCTCGCATACCATGAACCAACTTCACATACCCCCAAAACAAACTGACTGCGTGGGAGGTGATCCCATTGTTAGTATTCGGTCAACATTGATATTACAGCGCATATCATGAAGATAGTGATCAGTATTACATACGCAGAGGTATTTTTACCTTCCTTTTGAACTTCTTCCCAATTGGAGACAATATGCACATATTTCATGCATCTGTACATGTTGAGTATGGCTTCCGCAAAAATCTAGAGAACTACTTTACATTAATGCTACGCACTCATTAATATAATAAAGAGCTATAGTTTAATTCAAAACTATTATATATCACCATTTAATACGGGCCACATTTGGACCTTTTTACGCGCGGTGTAATTAGGTAAGATTATATAATATTATTATACTGTATGGAATGATCGGTTATATACAGGGATGATTTTTCCTGGGAGAGTATTTTGCATTATTGAATTGTTACCGCACATTTATTTATTTTGACTGGAGGTAGCCCATATAAAAACTAACATTGGATAAGTATGTTCGCTATATATATATTAACCATTATAAGAAAATCACAATATAATACAATTCTTCATGCAATTAATATATTGGATTGGCACCCAAAAAATATAACAGTGATACCAATTTGTAAATGTAATTATCTGTCAATATACCTATAATACTATTATAATATAAGTGCCTAAGTACCATGTAAGATCTCTAATTATCACTTAACGTTCCGCTACCAACATTACAATAATCACTTCGTACCTTATGAATTGGTGGCGATTGGATATGATACAATTTTCACTTGCTTACGCGGTCAAAGGTAAATTATTATTGAACTATTTAGGTGATTTGGTAAGAATACCATTACACCAAAATTTGCGCGTTGTGTTTTTGCGTGTTGTTTACTCCTGCTGCGGATAAACAAGTATAAATGTAGCCCAAAAATACGTAAAACCTTTTTCCATTCCAATACAGAGTCTGAGTATATAATGACTCTTTTTACCTAACAACAAGTTACCTCTCATAGATTTCAAGCGTATACACTTTGTAGCCCTTTACCACACGAAGCAGAGACCTTAAGATGAAATATTTAATAGACGGCCGGTTCATAGTGATACTTGAAAGACCTCCATGTTTAAAACGGCCAACCCAGATATATACACACGTGCTAATGTATGAGGTACATACACTCTCTTGAGAGTAAAATCATTCCCACTCCTCGCTCTCCTTAATGGGAAGACTGTCAGAAGCAGAGAAGATTCATATAGACGTAATAACTAATCAAAGTACAAGATATACCAAATTAGTATATACCGTCATATACATCCAAAATAAAGTCCAATCTGGATGGTTTAGGGAATTGGAGCAATATTATATTCACTGATTGTTTTCTTATTGTGTTTTCGCACCATTACCACCCACCCCAGGGAACATGCTCAAATGTACAGTTGGGCATACTCAACTCACGCTGGCGAAAATAAACGTGTGACCCTGTGAACATTATTCTCCAGCAGTTGAAAAGCTTCTAAAATAAAAGATTATGTAGAAAGCAGCTATAATAGAAAGCATAACATAAACTTAGGACTTAAAATGTCTTAATGCTCTGGTTAGTAGGAAGAATGTGCTGAAGTGCAGTGAGAGTTCACCTTGCGAGTTGATTTCACTGGTAATGAATTTATACTCAACAATAAATAAGGCATAAAATGTAAGCGTCAAGCGTAATATACTATTGACCATCTAAATAAAATATATAAATATAGTTTCCACTCCCATAAGATATATGTTTGACACTAATATTGAAGATTCGTTGATACCAGGGAATAGACACCAGATAAATTGTCGAAAGTATATGTCACCCCTATAACCTACTAATATAAATTACACGCAGATGTTGAGGAGCGCAGTGTAGAGCAATATAGATACCAGCATAGTCTCTGAGAACATTATAGACACAGATATAAATGTAGGATAATTTGGATAATATATGCCCAGTCTCTCTGATCCTCATTTGATGAATATTTCCGTGAATCTTTCATTGAAGGATTTTACTCCTATATTAACTGTAAAAATATGAGTTAAGAGACATATAATTACTAGAAGATTCGAGAATCCCATATGCTTGCACCTACAGCTAGATTGAAGAATAAATCAGTTAGAGGATAGTGTTTCTATTAAAAACAAGAGAATTTGATAATTTTGATATTGATGTATGGTGTATTCTTTAATTAATCTTGATATCGTCTGACGAGATGTATAAGAGATTAATTTGTAATAAATTAGATTTTCAAAATTGGATGTATCGGATAAGGTGGAGACTGTGACAATCATGTGTTATTGGATTATATTTTACATTTGTCTTAAGTGATTGCAGAAGAATGTTAGACACTCACTCCATCCCATTTTACAGAAGAAAAAATATTGTATGTTATGCTGTTTAAATTGATATGAACAGTTCGACAAGATAAATAATTATGTTGCGTTGTAGTATATATTGTGGGATATTATAATAGCAAGTGTGAAAGTGAAAATAGGTTTTTCCCAAAGTAGTCGTCAGTTAGTAGAATAAAAAGCGTAAGTAACGATACTGTATGGCAATAAATCGTCTATACAGTGATCATGCGTTAATTGTCATCAGGAGGAAGAAATACAAAGTAGATATGGTAATTTTTTATGAAATAGGGTATGTACTTACACGCTATAGACTCTCTGATAATACGATCTGAAGTAGGAAGATCACTGAAAGTATCACGAGGTGTGAAGTGGAAGTCTCTAACTAGAAGAACGCATTTAGTAATCATCCACACAGATAATATATATTGTGAAGAAGGAAATCAATATTTATCCACCATTTCTTCACTCTTGCTGACAGAAATTTAATTAGAGGAACGCATCTCAAAGCGTTTTAACAATACCCCTACCATAAAGTGGGCAATACCACCTATGATGAAAGTAGATACACGATAATTATGATGAGTAGTATATATAGTAGTTTATTTGAAGCAATAATTTGTAAATGAATGATCAGCAATTCTTTACTGATATGATGATGTCTCATATATTAGTAAAGTAAATTCGAGGACTAGTATAAGATAGATTTATGTAGTAAAATTGATCATTATCTTTTAGAAGTCATCAATGAAAAAAATGTAATAGCTTTGCTTAATTATATTATATATATATATTTAATATATTATATATATTAAAATATATTATATATATATATATAAATTCAAATGTAAAAAATTTAAAACTTATAAAACAAACCTCTGTGTACTTGGCGTTTTCTCGTATTGATATAGTCCTTGATGAAACTTCCTAAATCTAACGGAGTCGATCCCATACTTGTCATTTACATCTGTGGGCCGTGTCAGGAGCAGCCAATAACTCGCAAATAATTTCGTTATAAAGCTTTACTCTTCCATGATAGAAAGAAAGAACCGAGATAAAAAGAAAAATTAAAAATAAGATAGAAACATAGCTTTTAAAGAATTAGATAAATTAGGTCTATCTAAGCCACTGAAGAGTCTAAGTCGCACAATTACAGAAATGTCAAACTAGTGCAGCAAAAAGGGCACATTTAATCCTCCCACTTCGCTAGCGATCATAGTGGGGGGAATTGAAGGGTAGTGTCGGGAGCAAATGGATTGGAGCGGAGTTATCACTCTGACTGTCTTGATTTTTACCTACTCCCTTTGTCACTACAGTTCCAGTAAGTATTCGTCACAATACTAGAAGAGAATGAAATATAAATAATATAATCCAAAGATACGAATGAAAGAAGAGAACTTACACTCAATACTTAAAGACATATATCATAGAACTAACATACGCTACTGTAAGAAACTCTGAATATATTTGTTGGATAATTATAAGATAGATAATATGAGATGAATAAAAGAAAAAACCAAAATAATGGTATATTCTATAATACCTCGGACCGTTATTAGTAACTAATCGAGATAATTTCTTAGGGATATTACTTCAATATCTTATAGATCATCCTAATTATTGTGTGCTTGCTTATAGTGAACAGATTAACTAAAAGTATATAGATTGTGAATTTAAGTGAATATTTTTCCAGACATCAAGTATCCAAGACTATGTCCCTAGAATTGACCAAAGTAACAAATAGTTCTCTCTGGTATCTGTCAACGACCTTCCCTCGAAGCAATTCTCCTACAAATAATCAGGGAAGAAGTTGGTATCGAATTTATTGTGATAAGGATTTAGAGTGAGAATTCTGTGCTAGATGAAACTTGACTTATTAATTTTGTGTTTTTACTCTTGTGTGGTCTCTCTAGGCTCTTCCTGGTAATGACCCGAATCTAAAAACGGATTATCAGCTAATAAAGTAATATAGTCATAATATCCAGGATATTTGAAAATCTATCTATACCCCAGCATTGAAGTGTAACCTAGTCCCAGTTTACTGACTGTCTCTTGAAAGGCTTAGAATACATCTATCTAGAAAAGATCTTGCCAACTATCGCACAGTAAGTAATTGAAATAACAAAGTACTCTTAAATATTGCAATAATTTCTCTTCTATCAGTTGAAGGAAGGGAATCCTCATGATCAGTGAATAAATAGCCATTATACCTATATACTCAATGAGTTTATGACAATCTTTCAGAAGATGTCTTCATTCATCCCCGGGGTAACTTATGTACTGCTAAACATCATAAGTATCCTTTTTATAACTCAGGGAAATTGAAATGAATTATAACTAATGAAAATCCTATAAGTGTGTTGTCCTCATAGAACTGGAAAATTCTCATTATCAAGTACTGATTATTGTATAACTATGAAGATATAATTATTAATAACATAATAAATTATGGTATTAAGAGAATATGAACAAAAGAAATTAATATGACGTAAGTAAGTTATAAAATAATAGTATAATAACAAGTTAGTTCTGTTAGTTTAGAAAGAAAGTGTGTGAATAAATAATTATAAAATTAAAATAATAATAAAAATAATTCTTGATTACCTATTTATAATACAATCAGACGGCTGAAGATAAATGAACTTCGAATAATTATACAAATAAATAAAATTATGTTATAGTGTTCATCAGAAAGAATAGATAACTTATCATTATTCTAAATTCAATATAACTGTGAGAGTTACAAATATAAACGTTATGGTTTGTGTGTTCGAGTTTGTAACAATTAATTAAATAAACATAATGTATAAAACTAAAAACCTCCCTGTCAATTAAGGTAATTATACTGAATAACCTCCTACTTGCGTTTTATCCAATTGGATCTGAGACTAATAAGCAATTTATTTCAAAAGAATTATTAATCCACGCTCTTGTATCATTTAGTTATTTACTAAAAAGAATCCATCGTTTCTGTGATAAACCACCTCACTTAGATAAAATACTTGTATATATCCAAGTTATAATCTAATAGTAAAATTAGTTAGAGAGTAATTTCTTGATTTGTTTTTGAAAATAAATAGATATGAGTTGGTGTTTTAATACTAAACAATTATTTATAATAATTAACTCATAATTTTTCCTCTTGTAGATTTTAAGAAAAGATTAGTTGAATAGTAGACCCGAAACTATTCACTAGTTACAATTATGCTCAATTTTTGTTCTCTATTGTAAACTCTATCCATATGTCTCTATATTTCTCTTTTTTTAACTAATTTTTAATTCATATATTATACTATGGTTTAGTAATATATTTAGTATCATTATCGTATTTTTTTATCTTTATTTCTTTTGACAAATTATATTTTTAATAAATACGCCCCATAGTTTTCGCAAATTGAGTTGATATATTTTTAAGGACGTATGATTTTGTACAGAGATATTATAATCAAATTATTTTCCCCACTTTATGGTTTATATAATAATTTAACTCGCAGTGTGTTGTATTTAAATGTTAAAAAAATACTTAAATACTTAAATACTCTTATGTGTAGTTACTGTCAAATGTTAAATAAATTATATTAAATACTTTTCTGTTTAAAACAACTTTTTTAAGATGAATTACATGATATATAGCTCACATTTTACCTGTGTCTGTCCTTTTTGTATCTTATGGCTAGTACAGATAGGGTAAATTATTTGATAAATAGTCGTATTAAGTGATATGGTGGATTCATTTTGTATAGTCAACGTAATATAGAGGAAAAGAGAGTGAGTAGTTAACCGAGGTAAAAATATTTGCTGTTTAATCTGACTGCTGTAATATATACAAAACACTCATTGGTGCAAATACTCTTATATTACTTGTGTATATTTTAAAGGTGTATGTTGTAATATAAAAGCATCTTAATTATTCTAATATTATCCCTGACTGTCAGTGTGACTCTCGTAAAGAATGCTCTACTTTAAAAATAGATGGGTTAAAGAGCCGGAAGTTAGAAAAAGAAACAACTGTAATTAGATCGATCAATGAGTCATTTACACTGCCTAAATATTAAATATCTTATATATATACCATACCTAACAAGTATAATAGAAAGTCCGTCACTCAATGAGTATCTCGTTAAACCCTCTAAAACGTTAGTGGCTCAGTACCTCCTTACTGAGAAATGGAAATCTACCTGCACATCAAAACTTACAGGTGAAGGTGCCCTTCCTTATTTGTATGAGATGTGAGGAATTTCAAAACTCGATAAGGCGGGTAGACGAGAGTACCACATAACTATTATAGGTATATTTTCTCACCGGAGTATAATTTTTATAAAACGTTTATTAATTTGACATTTGTTTATTTACGTATTAATATAATTATAATATTAATAAATAATAATTGATAAAAACATATGATAGTAAACTCTATATTAAGTAAAATGAGGGAATACGAGAAAAAAAGTGAAAGTTCTGGTTATCACAAAAAAATTTGTAACTTAAAGGGTGATCTCTACTGAGTAGACAAAATATATAATTATTGGTGCTAAAGGCGATGAAAAAGAGTGGAGGATGTTATTATGGTTACCCATTTGTTATTTTTATATTCCTTGGATTAGGAAGGTGTGATGTATACAAAATATTCACAATAGTAAGACGTGAACACCAACTTTTATATTATTTCCATTAAACCTATTACAGCACATTTATGAAAATATTTTCTTTGAAAAATATTATTATACATTTGCAGACAAAACTTTACCTGAAAATAATAAATAATAGAATTATACCATATTCTTCCCATTTAACGCTAAGAGATACTATTATTATTAATAAAACAGATGCGTCCAATATTGCATCTCCTCACTAATGGTGGGTTTTCCGTTAAAATCCACGAACGCTCCTTTCGCTTCACCGCTAGGTTCAACGCGTGTTACTAAGGAGCTTAATTAAATACTTTGTCATAATAAATAACTTTTATAATTATATATAGATTTAATATACATTATTAACTTTTTTTGTGATTC
The DNA here is from genome assembly GCA_015478945.1 of Trachelipus rathkii. Classification (NCBI taxonomy): domain Eukaryota; kingdom Metazoa; phylum Arthropoda; class Malacostraca; order Isopoda; family Trachelipodidae; genus Trachelipus; species Trachelipus rathkii. The sequence goes on along the minus strand of JABUQX010051584.1, from coordinate 4,008 downwards.
TATTATTATCGACTATATAATATATATTACTACTAATATATATATATGTGAGTCACTTGATAAATTTTCACAAGAAAAAAAAATATAAAAATTATCACATAATAAGTACTTGGGTAAAAGTGGTAAGAAGATATCGAAGTTATATACCTAAATGAGTGGTACACATACTTAACTATAGAGTCACCAGCCACCAGGTTTAATACTGAACCAATTCATTAAAATGTTCTTTATATCAAACAAAACCTTGCTAATAAAAACGGCTGATAGAATTTGAGGAGTAAGAAACTGCAATTTTTGTAAAAAGAAATTAATAATTTTATATTATTATTATTAAATATTATTATAACTTCTTTTTAACGTATATATAATATACAAAATATATCATATAATATTTAAAATATATATATATACTACTTGGATGTTGTTCGGCTAACGTTTTCAGTTATATAATGCGGGTAATATTTGAGTAAATAAATAATTATAAAAGATCATACTTAATCATTATATTTCATTATTAATAAATTTAAAAATAAAACAACAATTTATATCCTAAGTTATTCAGTGTAAACTAATAAGCTATACCTAACCTAACCAACATCCTCGAAACTATAACTGAGGGAGTGATATAGGCCTAAGACAGCTAATATTAAAACTTCTAGCGGTAATAGCTAGAAGCGTTTATCATAGCACCTACACGGCTACTCCCTAAACAATAATAATATTATGCAAAATTTCAATGTTCTAACGCCTATGCAGAACAAATAACTGTTCGATAAGTCTATGTGGGAATCTACCTCTTGTGTAAGTATATTATAATAATTTGTTAAGATATTTGTATTTCAAGTATCTAATTCGTGTGCTAGGGCGTTTAGAGCCCAGAAGCTTATGAGCCCATTATGTTTCAAAAAGATTTTATTCATATAATAAAACTACTAACTTAAATTTAACTTTTCTTGTAACTTAGAATTTTATTTATTGAATACTTAGAAAATTATTTAGTATCAAGAAATATTTAGTAGTGGTTTCCATAGTGCCTTAATATACCTTATTACCTTATAAATATTTGATACTTTTGCCATTTAACCTAGATTTAAAACTTGTAATCTATTTTTAGGTAATTAGCAACTAGAACTTTTTATAATATCACATCATTTAGGTTGCAATTAGGCCTAGTTATTAAACTTATCTTTCAGCAATTGCTGTCATGCTTTCATACTATAAAAGTACTATAGCCTAAAATATACAGCTAAGCCTAAGTTTTAATTAGGCATAGCTTTTTATAAAAATATACATTTTATATTTCATAGAGCACATTTAGCTAAGTGATCAATTTTGACTTATATATTCACTAATAATATAGTACTATTAATATAGCTTGGGTATGTGTTAATATATAAATAAGTACCTTCTTACTACTATATAGTTATGACATAAACTCAATATGACTAATGTAATGTGAGCTTTAATAGAATCATAGGGACCTTATTTTATACTTTTAAATTTGGAACGAAGATATAAAACAATACTCTACTATAACTTATAATAATTTTACTTATTTAAAACATAATTATATGCAAGAGAAAGGACTTTCTTACTTTTGTCGAAAGTAAGAACTATTCAGATGAAGAACCTTGATATACCATCGTTCACGATGTCCCATGACAATAAAAAGTTAATGACTAACTATATTTGATTCGTATATTTTGTGCCTAACTGAGACATTCAAAATACTAGTCTGTTTCTTTTTCACTTTTTGAATCAGAATTGGTGTTTAAGATAGTAATAGATCACAGACACTAAGAGGGAGTTTTAAATTCATTCAAAATTTTAACATATTCGTTAATTTTCTTTTCCTCACATTTCGTTTGTGACTCGTGTCAAAAGTTGTGTAACTCACCTGAGTCGCTCAACTGTACACACTCGCGCGTATACTTAAACTATGATAGGCAGGCCTATTTGTGGATTCGAGCATTATTAGAAAACAACTCGAACGCCAGAGATTTGCCTAAAACAGGCATATATTTCTTTTTACTCCTCCGATTTTCCTAAGCATTTTCTACAATAGACAGTGCGATGTTTGGCAAAAAGAAATTCGAAGTTCTCGATGCAGTCGTCATGTTAATGGTGTCTCGGCTGAAGAAAGTGTATGTTTGTTGATTGTTAGGGTAAATGCCGTGAATGTAAGAAGCGTCGGCATCTACGCATGAGAGGCCGTATGTAAAGATGAAAGAAATTGTCGATGTACAGGATGTACTTCGATAATATAATTGATATTTTAATGAAAACAAAATAAAAAACGAAAAAAAATTCGATAATCGCGCATTAAAACTATCGAAAAATCAGAAGTATAAATATATAATATATCGTCTACATAGTACTGTAGAGTGCAACTTTGAAGACGTCATATTTATATTATTATATTTACCTTTACTCAGTTTAGATTATTTTGATAAGCTATATTTTTAATCAACGTTAGATTTTTTTTCCCACAAAACTAATTAAAAATAAATGAATGAAAATATTTATTAAGTTTTCTTAATGCTACTTAATAAGATTCTAATATACTTATATATTATATTATATAATATATATATATCTTATATATTATAATATATATATATATATATATATATATAATATTTATAATATATATACTATATTATATATATAAATATTATATATATATATAATATATATATTTATATAATATAATATTAATATATATTAATTATTATATATATATATATATATTATTATAATATATATAATATTAATTAATATATAATATAATAATAATTAAATTAAATATATATAATATATTATATATATATAATATAATATATATAATTGTATCAATAATATAATAATATATTATTATATTATTATGATATATCAATCTACATAATAATATATATGCATATATTTTCAACTGGTAAATTAAATTATATTTTATTTTCTATTTCTGTAAAGTTAAATTTTTTTATTTTATATTTTTTATTTTTTTTAGTTTATTTATATATTTATGGCCTAACTTATGTGAGGATATATATAGTATGAATAGATTTTATTCTTAGAGTATATATAATTATAACAAATAGAAAATCTAGATGTAAAGGCACCAAGAGACACACTTTATTTATTTAGTCTGCATCTTCTGCGCTATTTATACAAATAGCAACCTTAAAATAAATGACCATCGCAACACGAAGTATACCGACACTAAATTTTTTTTAAGTGACACTTAAAACGACTTATACAATTAGCTTCGTCGATACTCCCATGTGCACTTGCCAGCTCCGCACTTCGATAGTAACCACATATAAAAATTTGTCACATCTTCGGCAAACCGACGCACCGGTAATCACGCACCGCACCAGTTCTCTACATGCTCGTCGCGAGACACGAACCGTAAGAATGCCACCAGGACAAAGCCGGAGTCCGGTGCGTTTTTGTCACAACCACATAATTATAGAGATATTGGCAATAGAGTGCAGCCTCCAATCATAATATAATATCCTAATACCTGGCTATATAGTACATATATGTAAGTCATAACTATGTTCTTTGCTCTGCCCTAAATAATTGTATATCATAATAAAAAATTTTTAATTTGAGAAAGATCAACTACCACTAAAACATGCACAGAACTTGCTACTTGGATTAATAAAAAATATAATACCTTAATAAAAAACTATGATAATTTTTTTATTTTTTTTTATGAGATAAAAAACAAGAAATATTTTGGCTAGTTACATACTACTCCATAAGTGAAGAAGGCAAGTAGTATTATACAACAGGCCAGCCTAGAAGAGGGCCTTATCACTTCTCTATCATATTACCATACAGAAGATGTAATTCAGTTTCCTACTTGGAAACTTCCAACAAAGGTGAGATCATTTTTTAAAGACTTGGGTTTTGTATGCTGACTAATCCAATCTTGGTCTCACATTCATTTGTATAAATGAATTAGAGGGTGAAAGGGGATCTAATTATTAAATATTAACCAAT
>JABUQX010051583.1:37500-40000 GCA_015478945.1 Trachelipus rathkii | reverse complement strand
TTATATAGATATATCACTTACTATGTCCCGCATTGCATTGCAGAGTGGAGTGTTGGTAGTTGAAAGGTTTTGAGCTTATCAACACTATTCACGAAAAGCAAGCTTTGATAGAAGGGGGTTTTCAGCCCTTGCTATCAGACAAAGAATTTTAAAATTTTCTTCAATGACTCGATGACTTTGAGAAACGAGCTTTAACCTTTCTAGAAATTAAAGTTTGACATTTCTTATTCTTTTCTAATTTGCTTTTAATATAATAATATAATTATATATATTATTATATATAATATTATATATTAATTATATATATATAGTTATACCTATAATATATTATATATTATATATATATATATATATAATATATATATATATTGTATTTATATACTAATTACCTTATATATATATAATTATATATTTATTATTATATATATATATAATTAATTATATATAATATATATATTATACATATATATATACTATATATATATAAATTATATATGATATATATATATATATATCCGCCAATGGGAAAAGGCCAGATCTATCTGACCTTACTGTTGTTAATATAGGCGTTTTCCTTTCAATTGTGCTTACGAAAACGTAAGAAATTGCTCGAATTTGCGTGTTTTTTGTTTTAAACTTAGGCACAATCGTAATGAAATGCTATACCACACGTAAGGAATTTCGTAATTCTATAAAGTGCATATTTTCTTGTGATTGCTGAAATTTACCGTTCTTACGAAAATGTGGAAACAAAAAAATGACGGCGTGGGTAGGGTCTCACCACGCCGTCATTTTTTTTGAAGTGATGAATATTTCATTCAATAAATCAGCTTTAAATCTAATTTCTTCCAATCGATAAAAACTCTATCACAATTTAGTTGATGAATTTTTTTGCCAATAAACCATTTTTTATTTTATTTCTTTTATCCGAAATCGACGGCTCCATCACAGCATCTAATTCAAATTGCTTGCAAAAAAAGTAAACCTCATAAGAAATCGTGTTCGTTTTTGCACGAAATACAGGCAAATTAGTTCAGGCAATCAGGAGTGCCAAAGAAATCCTCAAATCCTAAGATGTAGGTCTTAAGTGTTTTTATATATAAAGATTCCAAAATTTTAAGTTCTTCATCTGTAGAAGCATTTTGAAAAATGGAGAATTTTTGAAGAGGTATAGGATATTGAGGTCATAGTGATCTCTGACAGCTAAATTCTCTGGTTGAGAGATGGAGAGATTAGTTCGAAAGGAAATGTCCATGTGTTTGAAGGCTCGCATCTTTAGTTATTGGAAAGTTTGACCTACATAGTCGACGTTACAGTCGACACATTTATGTTTGTAAACGATTTGTGACCTCAAGTTTATGGAGATGCTTTCTTTAATCTTAAAGAAACTGCCAATTGAGTTTTTGTTAATAAAAGATATAAGAAACTTGCATTGTGGAAAGTTTTTGTTTAAAATGTTTTAATATGAAAGGGAAGAACATTGGAAAGGGATCCAATGCAGGGAAGACGAGCATAAACAGGAAGTTTAGGAACATCATATGCTGTAGTTTTAGGGCGATAAGTGTTATCGAGAAACGAGTAAACAAGTTTATCAAAAATGTTAGAGGGATAAAGGATAAAGCTAAAAAATTTACGGAGAAAGGTGATTTCTTCATGGAAAAACTTTCAATCAGAACAAATAACAAAAGCTTGTGTATGCGGGACCTTAGACCCGCAATTTTATGATTAAAGGAGATAGAAATAAAGAGATTAGTCCAAGTAATGTATTTAGGGGATTGCATAACTAAATTAGCCAGCCCACAAAATACTTTATTGAGACTAATTTCTTTAGTTATATCTCTTTAATCGTAATTATAATAATACGAAGCGTTACGATAGAATGAATTTTAGTATTTCATTGCATTTTAATATCGGACCGTTTTCGTTTTGTCATTTTGTCTTACGCTCGATAAAAAATGCTCACCCAGTTTTAGGACACTAATTTCCTGTTTTAACGACCGCGATTTTCGTGCAGGGCTTACTTTCTGTTTTTAAACAATTCGGGAATCAGGCTATTGTGATGGAGTACGTGGTTTTGAATAACAGAAATAAAAAATAACCAAATGGTTTATTATACAGATAATTGAATCACTATTTGTGGACGAGTTTATCCATTGGAATAAATTGATTTAAAGCTGATTATAATGAATGGAAATCATCAATTCAGACGGGGCCTTACCACGCCGCCCATCTTGTGTTTACATTTTTTCGTAAGAACGGGCATAAATTCGGCTAGCACGGAAATAAGAACCTTATTACAGAATTGAGGAAATTCTTTACGTCTGGAAAAGGCATTTCTTACAATTTTTCGGTAAGTTTGACAAAAACGAACGCAACTCGAGCACTTTCTTACGTTTCGTTTAGCCCAGAATATAAAAACGAAAAACGGCTTTATCTATATATATATAATATATATAATATAATATATACTAATATATAATATATATTATATTATATATAT
>JABUQX010051583.1:0-32500 GCA_015478945.1 Trachelipus rathkii | reverse complement strand
TGAAATCTAAATAACAATAATCCCAAACCCCATTAAAAAAATAAAAAATCTATGTATGAATGTAGAATGGGTGGATCTTAGGAGGTAGATGCCCCTTTTCTAAAAGAGGTTAAAAAAATACCCAACACTACACAAATATACCTAAATACTAAGGGTTAAAATTAAAAATAAAAATTATTTTACTATAGAACTGGAGTCTAGTATCAGTAAATTTTTGGTATTGAACAAATTCTGTTAGTATCAGTATCGGAATAAAATGACCTAAAGACCTTTGTTTAAATAATTAGAATATTGTGTACGCTAAATTTTCATAAATACATAAGAAGTCTTCAAAACAATTATAATCTGTCTTTAAATATTTAGAAAGAAAAAATTGAAGTCTCGCATAGCTAGGGTTGGAAAAAAAACGGTTTTTTTAATGTTTTTTTTTTTTTAAACAATTTTTTTTTTTTTTAAATTACCTCTTTTTATGTATATTAAAGATGTTTTAAATTATACAGCAGTACCAATACCCCTTCTAGGCCTAAACATTGACTATTAATACAGATTTTATACTATATATATAATATATATATATATATATATATATATTATATTATATTACTATATATATATAATATTATATTAAAATATATTAATATATATATATATATAATATTATATATATATATATATATATATATATTATATATATATATATATATATATATATATATATATATAATATATATAAATAGAAGCCTTTATTATAGAATCTTTGTTAATAATATTAGAAGGAAAGTTCACTATTTAATATTACTTAAGCGCAAATTTTTTCATTTCTATTTCTTGAAACCTTCATCAGGTGCTCGGTTGTTGCAAGATTAAAATTAAATTTATATACATAAAATCAAAAAGTAATTTTAAATTTTAGATTTAAGATTTTTATAGAAATAAGTGGAGTTCAAAATGTTATTTAGAGTGAGATTGATATTGATTTCACCTTTTTGCCTATTAAGGATGTAGTTGGATTCAAGTAATTATTCTTCTGTTTAAAATCTTTTGAATGTATGAGGAGGGGGTCATGTTGTTATGTAATAGTATGGTTTAGTATGGTTATTGTGTGGCATGATGTAACTGTGAGGGGACAGAACTTAGCGTTGTCGTGGGTAGGCATGTTTGTCGTTGTTAAGGTCTTACGGTTAAAGTCATGTGTTTTACTATGATATAAGGATATCAATGAAGGCAAGTGAATTTTATAAACACATTGGGGTATGTTAGTTGGTCGATTTATGTTGGGTCTAAGAATAGCTTTTTAGGGTTAAATTTCTGCAAGAGGTGGAGTTTAATATTATTGAGTAAGATGTTTTTTAATTATTTAAGAGGAACTGTTAGGTCATGGGTAAGAAAGAGTTTTATTAGAGGGGTTATAATTGTGAGGTTGATAAAAGGATTTATTTTTGCTTGTTTAAGGGCACGTCTGTTAAGGAAAGAGGGTAGAAAGTTTGTTAAAATAGGAGAAAAAAAGGTAAATAGATTTCAGTTTATTAGAAAAGAAGGGAGAGCATATCTTAAGAGCTCTGAGAACTAGGGAAGAAAGTGTTTCCTATTTTTGTGTTGGTTGAATGGGATGAAAACCAATGTGTGTAACTTGAGTTGTAAGTAGGTTTGCGGTAAACAGAGAATTGGAGGGTAGAGAGTTTATTGGACCAGGTTATAAGAACATCAAGGAATGGTAGGGAATTATTTGTAGAAGTTTCAATAGTGAATTTAATGTTAGGGTTAATAGTGTTGAGGAAATCAAATATATTATGTGGATTAATGTTGGAAGGAATAGATGCAAAAATGTCATCCACATATCTGTACCAAGTAACATTAGTGAGAATGTGGTTAGGGAATATATGATAAATTTCAAGAAGTTCCATGAAAATATTACTTAGGACAGGAGAAAGGGGAGAACCCATACTAAGACCGAAATTTTGTTTCAGAAAAGGGTTATTAAATCGAAAAAGTTGTGTTCTAGGGTAAGTAGGATATTGTTTTAAAGTGTCAAAGGGAAATGGTAATATGAAATTGTTTTCATCAATAAAACGTGATAGGAGTGAAAGGGTTAAAGGGACAGGTACGGGAGGTGAAGAGTGAAGTTACATCAAAACTTACAAGGAAGTGGGAGTGTGGGTTGATGTTTTTGGTTTTGATGAGATGTGTCCAACAAGAGGGGAGAGTTATTTAGCTAGCCATTTGGATAATTTATAGGGGACAGAATCTATGTTAGAGATGATAGGGCGGAGATGGGTATTAGGTTTATGGGTTTTAGGAATTCCATAGAATTTGGAAAGGCAAGGGAAGGTGGCTTTTAAATCATTGTGCAGGTGAACATGTTCCGAAAGAATGTTGGTGGCAATAACATGGCGATGTCGCGCGTAGCGGTGACGCCATCACTAAGGAAATAACCGTAACACACACGGAGATATGATCCCAAGAAAGTTTTTCCCCTCCCACCCTTATCATCGTATACCCACATAATTTTACGATCATTCTGTTTAAATAATAAAGATAAAATGTCAAATTGCCATTTTCTTAATTCAACAGAAAGCATTCTGTCATAAACTTCTCGTTCACTGATTTCGAAACGTATTTCAGAAATTCGGTTATCGTAGGTCCTCTTTCGGCACAAGTAGCTTCCAGAATTTCGTACATCGTGGTCCGGATTGTCAAGTAGGTGTCTAAGGATATCTCTCGATGAAAGTTGATCTTTACCTGTTCCAGATCGTGATTCTCTTTCAAGACGTGTTTTTTCATAGTCCCAAACACCGAAAACTTGGAACCGTCATTCTTTAACGCAATATCTATAGTTTTGGTAACTAGTCCCTGCTGCAGGTTCCCAATGAGCTGAGATTGAGATTTTCTTAAGCAATGGGAGTCTAAGAGCAGACGTAAATTCCATGTATCCTTGCAGATGCACTGTCCCTGTTTCAGGGGCTCGCTCATGGCCAAATACAAATCGTCTGACATCGTGAGCTTCACTAAACTTTTTATAATAATCAACACAAAATTCAGGATTATTTAATGTGAAACACCACCTTCGAACACGACACTTATCAGCACTAAGGTTTGTATTAATTTTAGGCATGATATATATATATATATGCTCAATACAATGACAAACTCAAACATAAATAAACATGAAGCGAAGTGGTAGTTTCCGTTAAATTTAATAATTTTATCATGTTTCAACAGGATGTGACCAATTAATAGTCACATCCGCAACCGGATGTTCCAAGATTGGAAAAATAATGATAATAATTACACGCAATATTGATATATATATGTGAAGGGTGTCTTATATATATTTGATACTTAGCATAATAATAATGTTTAAAAAGCGTTTTCAATATAATTAAATACTTAGTAGTAAATGCATGGCAGTTGCCGTGTTCTTTACTAAAAACAATACCCACGGGTGGATGCATTGCAGGTTGGCGTGGATGCATGGCAATGGCCGCTCGCTGAAGCGCTCGCTCCAAATTCACGCTGCGCGTGAGCGGTGCCGTAAGGGGGGGCTTCGCCCCCCCATACGGGTAATGCTTAAAATTAGGTTAGTTTAGGCTAGGTTAGGTGTGGTTAGGTTATGTTAGGCTAAGTTAGGTTATTTTAGGTAAATATAGCCCTCCCACCCTTCCAGAGAGATTTGGTGCAAAGGTTGTGTACAAAGCACGGAGACAGGTAATACTAGCTGTCTCCGTTTGTACCAAAAATATTTTTTCATTGAAAAACGTCATTTCCGGTGCAGCTTTGTTAAAGATAGATTAGGTTATGTTAGGTTAGGTTAGGTTAGGTTAGGTTAGGTTAGGTTATGTTAGATTAGGTTAATTTGAAAAGTTTTTAAGGGATTTTTAGTGAGGAGGGAATATGTGTTGTTATCAAAGAATAGATTGTTGCTTATGTAGATAGGTCAGTTTTAACGAATGTTAGCTATTTTTTATTGTTGTTCCTCTTTTATTGATATTGTTGTTTTTGGTATTGAAATTGTTGTGTAAAATTAGGAGGGTGTTTTCTGTTTATTTAGGGAGTTGAAAATCTTATGAATAATTAGTCCTTCCATGAAATCCAGAGAGTGAGATTCTTCTTTGAAATTAGTTTTATATTTTTCAAAGTCCACAATAAATTTCAAAATCGGGCCCAAATTTTGTAGAGAAAATGAGAGCCTGTAGCCCAAAGTGATTTTTTGATCCATTGATAGTTCTAAATCTGATTTATTTATGACGTTATTAAAATTATAATTCTTCACCCAAACACTATTATTATAATAAATAGTATTAAATTTGTTGTTAAGTTTTTCTCTTTTTTTTCATTGATGATAAAATCTTTTCTTTGATGTGCTAAATTGAGTAACTGGGTGAAGGTATCGAGAGAGTTTGGGTTCTGTTTATAACATGACTCTGGAAAATTTTGAAGTATTTTAAACTTTGTCCGAAAGCGAGTTTAACTGAGTTTCTGATAGTTGAAATTTTGCTAAAAGAATTTCCCTATGTATATATATCAGGGGAAATGAATATTTTCTTTTTTTTCTACTTTTTCCTGTTGCTTTCTCTTTCCGATGCATTTCTTTTAGCAAGTTTTTGCAGGAAGCTATAATTGAATCTTTAATATAGAGAAAATCATGTTGAATCTACTGTATTTCGAGAAATTTTTTTTCCTAAGTTCAAGTTAAGATCTCCTAAGTACGGTAGCAAGGCATATTGAAATGTATCTGTACGTATTCAGCACATGATCGCTAAAGGATTAGGTAATATAATAGAAGCCTATAGAATCTGGTTAATATTTAGAAGCTAAAAGCTCACTATTTAATAATTTTTCCTTAAGCATCAAATTTTGTTTCTTTTGAAACCTCGTTAGGAGCTGTTGTTGTAAGACTCAATCTAAATTTTTTTTAATATTAACAATGGAAATCTAAAAAATTTATTTATAGTTTTAGATTTCTATTTGTTAATTTTAAATTTGTGGGTGCATCAAGAAATACCAAGGGGTGAGCGGTGACAGGCATGAAGAAAAACCTTAAATTTTATTTTTCAGTATATATATATATATATATATAATTATATATTATTATATATATATATATATATATATATATATATAATTATATTATTATAGTTATATATATATATATATATATATATATATATATATCATAATATTAATATATATATATATATTATATAATATATATATTATATAGTATTATATTTTGAAAGGATAGGTTGCATGGAATCTAATTTTTATATTTTTGGGTGCGCCACTAGAAAAAGATTGGGAACCACTGCCCTAGAGCACTAATAAAACTTTACTAAGTACTAAACTCTAATTTATATATTGCATACCTCTTTTACCATGTTGCATTTACTGTATTTTAATGTTAAATAGTCTAAAAAGACTTGATATATATACATGAAAAAAAGTAATTAAAAAAAAAAAAAAAATTTGGCCTTTGTTTTTGTTTTTTTTTTAAACGTGTCTTTTTTTAAAAAAAAAAAAACGAAAACGTTTTTAATCCCAACCCTACGCATAACCTAAATTTTATATTTGCGCCCGGTTTACTTTATTTCAAGGCTACAAGCTGGGGTCGGGAATGAAAAATTTACAAGAAAGAATAACCTGGCGAAGTAGGAAAAATATTCGACGTCCGACTCTCGATTAAAATTAAGATAGTTTTAAAGATTTTTTTCTAAGACATCCTTGTTTATGTTAAGGTCAAGAAAGTTTATATTGTGAAGAAGATAGACTGGTGAAACATTGAAGGGAATAAAAAAGTTAGAAGGGGTCTTCGAGTGGAGGATTTGTATACATTGTTATATTATTTGTGGTGCTACTTATATATATTGATATTTTTAATTTGTATTGATTGATTTGGCTTTGGAACTGAGTATTATATTCAGTCTATTGATAGATTCTGTACTGTATAGACTTTTAAAATTTAGTTGAATAAAGCCTACGTTCTTGACAAGACTTTGGTTATTACAATTTATTCAACTAAAATTTTATTGTTTGAAATGTCTTTTGAAAAGGGATTACGACCTTCTAGATTAGAGGTTTCTCCTAATGATAAAGGAGCGAATAAGGCATTCAAGCATTGGTTATTTATTTTCAAAAGGTACAAGAATTCATTAAAGAAGGCTAATGAGAATGATCTTATTGGCATACTGGCGAATTGTTTGTCTGCAGACAATTTCGAAATTATTTCGGATTGAGGAAATTTTGAGGAAGCCATAGGAAAACTTAAAGAATGCTTTCATAAATACCTGTGGAAATGAGAACCTAACCCTATCGTGGTGGTTGCTAGGCATTAATCTTTAACAACAAAACAAGGATGTGAGAAAGGCATGATGAATATTTTTAGAAGATTGCTTAATGATGGAGATAGGATGATTTTTCCAGGTCGGTCTCCGAAGAGAATAAAATACTTATGGAGAGATGCCTTGATCACTGGTTGAATCAAATGAAATAAGGGGCGAGATTGCATTGAGAATAAATCATGTCATTTGTTCTGCCGTTGGATTTAGTAGAGCTGTCTAGAAATGGCTAAGACGATGCTAAAAGTTTATATTAAGGATGGGTAGTCTTACTCCGATTTTCTTCAGAAAGTAATAAAGATTGTGATTTGAAGTTTTATGAGCATATGGTGTTGTAAAGAAGAAGCGTTGTTTCTTTTGTGGTGGTTCTTTTCATTTTAGAGAATTGTGTCCTGCAAAAGAAGTTATCTGTTTTAAGTATCAGAAGAAAGGTCATTTTGCGAAAGTTTGTAATGTTAAAAAAAATGAGAAGACTGTGGCTTCTGTTTTGGTAAGTGCTTTGGAATCAGTAAAAGGTTCAATCTTATTAGTAAGGATTATGGATTTTGAAATGAGGGCTTGAAATGAGGGCTCTTTTAGACACTGGTAGTTCTGAGAATTTTATATCTTTTGAAATGGTAAAGAAATTGGGAATAAACACTAGTAGTTATAAGAAAGAGATATCAATGGCATCGCTAGGTTTGAAAGCTGAGGTAAGATGGAAATGCGTAGCTGATGTGGAAGCAATGGGTAAATGTTACACGAATACAGAGTTTCTTGTATTACCTGGGCTTTGTACTGATATGATACTGGGTAATCCATTTTTGAAAAGGCATTCTAAAATAATATTGTCATATGGGGGAAGTGAAGGTGAGATAGAATTGTGCGCGTTAGCACATTTATCTGTAATACCTCCTAGAGTGTTTACAAATTTAAGCAAAGATTGCCACCCTATTGCGACAAAGTCGAGGAAGTATTCGATGCATGACTCGGAGTTTATCAAGTCGGAGGTGAAAAGACTTCTTGACGAGGATATAATTGAGGTTAGCAAATCTCCTTGGAGAGCTCAGGTGGTAGTGGTTCGACAATGAAATAAGAAGCGCTTGGTTATTGACTACTCAGAAACGATTAATAAATTTACTTACTTGAATGCATATCCACTACTGAATGTAACTGAAGTAGTTAATCAAGTTGCAGGCTATAGTATATTTAGTACTAAAGATCTTAAAGGCGCATATCATCTGATTCCGATGCACGAAAATGATAGGCTGTATACTGGTTTCGAAGCCGACAGGAGTTTGTATCAGTTTAAGAGATTAAGTTTCGGACTAACTAATGGAGTCGCATGCTTTCAAAGGGTAATGGACGAAATTATCAAAGTCAATGATTTACAAGGAACATTTTCATATCTGGACGACTTAACTATTTGCTGGAATACGCAAGAAGAACATGATACTAACCTTAAAAGATTCTTAGAAGTGGCTGAGAGATACAACATGGCGCTAAATAAGGAAAAGTGTGCCTTTTCTGTGAAGAAGATAAGGCTTTTGGGATACGAAATATCTGGTGGAGAACTGAGACCTGACCCAAATAGACTTCAAGCTCTGAAAGATATTCCGGAACCAAGTAATAAAAGGGCGTTGTCCAAGCTGTAATAGGATTTTTTTTGCATATTACTACAGTAAGATAATAATATTCTGAAAGAATAAAGGCCTTTTGATAACATGCAGTTGCCTTTAAAATTAAGGAAGCTAATGACGCTTATTCAGATATAAGAATGGTATAAACAACTTCGTTTATATACCTAAGGGATTATAATTTAATTAATGCCCGTTGTGAGACGGATACCTCTCATGGCAATCGACTGCTACACTAAGCAGGCAAGGGATAGACCTGTTTGGCATTTTTCTCTAAGAACTTGAACAAGTCAGAGATGAACCCACAGCATCTCAACAGAAAGGAACCAGGCATATGCTATAGAGAAAGTATCCGTTCCAGCATGGCCATATTTCTTGGCTGGTACATCAGTTTTTCAGCTAATTACGGAATCAAAGATCTGTCGGGCATCAATGTTTTGATAAGCAATCACTCAAAGCAAAATCAAGAATGAGAAAATTTTGAGGTGGAGATTGGAACTAATGCCATACTCTTTTGATATCAGTTATCATCAAGGAAAATTTACTTACGCAGCGGATATATTATCTAGGGGATACTGTGCCGGTGCTTCTAAAACATGTCTGTTAGAATTACATAAGAATTTGTGTCATCCGGGAATATGTAGGATGTACCATTTCATAAAGAGTAGGAATCTACCTTATTCAATGGAGGAGGTGAAGAGTATGGTTGTTAATTGTGAAACTTGCAATAGGGTAAAACCTAGGTTTGCAAAGATTGAAAAAGGAATGATAGTCGCTGCTATGAATACGTTCGACAGATTGAGCATAGATTTTAAGGGACTTTTGCCTGCTTCAAAGTTTGGGAATCGATATTTATTGATCATTGTTGATGAATTTTCAAGGTTTCCGTGTAAGGATATGTCTGCTAGAACAATAATTAAATGCCTGACGAACTTGTTTTCGATCTTCGGGTTGCCAGGATTCATCCATAGTGATAGGGGATCTTCTTTTATGTGTTCCGAGTTGAAAACTTTTCTCTTGTCTCTCGGTATTTCTACGAGTAGGTCAACTCCTTATCATCCAGCAGGAAATGGACAATGCGAGAGATTCGTTGGGCTTGTGTGGAGAAATATTGTGCTGGGAATGAAAGCAAAAGGGGTTTCAATGCAGGAATGGGAAGAGGTGTTGCCCGATGCGTTGCATTCCTTACGATCATTGTTATGTACATCGATTATGCATCCACATGAGAGAATCGTTCAGTTCAAGAGAAACATCTACTTGGCAGCGAAATGCCATACCTTTCTTCACACTCGAATAATGGCACTTTGTCAAGTTCACGTAAGGGGAAAGACATGACCCTACATAAAGGAGGTTAGACTTATTGAACGTAAATATTTGTATGCACATGTTGAGGTTTAAAAACTGAAGAGAGGATACTGTCTCGGTGAGAGATCTTGCTCCAATGGAAAATGACAAAAGAGTAGACAACGAGGAGAGTGACGATATAGTTGAAGTAAACGATGTGCGTCGATCTAGCCGTGTCAGACATACTCCTGATTGGTTGGGAGTGGATTGTTAAGGAGGGAAGAATGTTATATTATTTGTGGTGCTACTTATATATATTACTTATTAATTTGTATTGATTGATTTGGCTTTGGAACTGAACTGAGTATTATATTCAGTCTATTGATAGATTTCTGTACTGTATAACTTATCAAAATTGAGTGAAATAAGCCTACGTTCTTGACATGACTGGTTATTACATACATTGAGTTTTTAAAGATTTCAAACACTTTCACAAGGTTGAAACGACTCTGCTGAGAAATTCATCATTGAGAATAGAATCAGAAAAATTAATACAAGTGGCAAATTTAGATGCAAAGGAGGGAGCAGATTTGAGATTATTTAATGAGTAGAGTCTTGAGTCATAGGCATATGAATGGAAAAGATTAGATGAGCAGCAAAGATGGTCGTTAATAGAAAGACAATATAATGTGAGACATGACACAACACTGAGGAACAGAGGAGGAAAACAAAAAAGTGGTGCCATAAAGAACAGGCGATATGGAAAGATTTGAAAGAAAGCTAGATAAATGAAAAGAAAAACACAAAGGAAGGTAACTGGGGAGCAGGGACGCAGAACATATCCGATCAAATGCGTTGGATTTCAAGCACCATCCTAATTTCATGAATACTAATAATAGTTCCCCACAGCAATTCTTTACTAATTCTGAAGCAAACACCATGGATCAACACATTAGGCTGTTGACTCAGACCATCTTGTTACTAACAGAATTAATGAAGAATTCACAAAAGTTAAAAGTATTAGATCCAGGTAAGTTCAAGTACGAAGCGGACCAAGATATTGTCTGTTAATTTGCAGATTTTGAGGCTTATTGTACCCTAAAGTACCCCAATGTCCCTCAGCGATGGTTAAGCTTGCTGGGCAGACAATAGGAAGGATCATTCCTCCAATTGTATAATCTCATAACCAAGGATGGTCGCAATTGTGCATCCGTCAAAGACACTTTAATCAAATGGTACCAGCAGGAGGAAAAACGAAAGAATGAGTATAGGTTGCAGGTCTATCACTCAACTCTCAGAACACAGGGAGAAAGTGTCAGAATGTTTGCTCTCAGGCTAGAACAATTAGCAAAACGAGCATACAGTGGGAACGATACGCGAGAGCATGACTGAGTGCAGCTTTTCTTCTTAGTCTCCATCCTTACGTGGAAAAATGAGTAAGAGAATATATTTACTATCCAGCATGAGCTGGATATGCAGAACAGAATCCCATGGGATAAAATTCATCTCGCCAACTTTTATGACAGACTTCAATAAGAGCAAAGTACCTGCAGATATCACAGTTTCCGAATCAGCCTATAATTGATAAATCAGATTAAAATAAATCAGACCTAGACACGACTATTAGGATAGATAGTTAAACCTAGTTGGGCTGATGCATTAAAAAGTACAAATAACAATCGTTCCCAGAATACATTGTAAAAAAGTACAAAGTTATTATTAATATCTTATAATCAAAATGATAGGAATTTTGATACAGAAAATACTAGGCCACTTAACACATCTAGAAACAATAGTTGGTTTTACAGAGATACACAACAAAACACAAATAACCAACACTATGCAAACTCGATGACAAAAGGTATTAGAAACCCAAACACATCCTCCCAAAACCTGAATGAAAGGATGAGGATGTGGTGTGACTACTGTGAGAAGGTTGGGCATGTGATGATTGAGTGCTACAAATTTTTCAGTGTGCACAGTTATTGCCAAAAGAGAGGGCATATCAGGGCTGAATGTTGGTCTATGAGGTCTCCACGCACTTACTCTAATACTCGCAGAGTGGGGTGTCCTTTTTGCAAAGGCCGACACACAGATATTAATTGCACTTACAAGACACCACTACAAAATACAAATTACAATCAGAAGTCTGATACTACATGACTACACAGTCCCCTTCCTCTATCAGACGGGCTTCTGGTGCAATAAAAAAAATATCTACATTGACTATTAATCACAAAGCGGACAATAAACACCCACAAACAGATGCGTGCGACATCTCGTCCGCAATGCCGATTTCTAGACCCATGCGACTGGTGCCGATTATCGCACTATGAAGGTCGTTGCATGGGCGTTTGCGAGCCAAGCCATAATAGTTCCGGAGCTTTAAACTCAAATGCTCCAAAGAAATGAGCCATCCTGTCGAGATAACACCTGTACATGAACTGAATAAAAATGTTTCGGCTCTTTCGCAGATGTCAAGCATTGACACTAATGATCAATCACTTTCAGAATTTAACAACGCAGACACTGTAGAAGACCATGGTGATGAAATGGTCGTGACCATTAATCTGTCAAGCTGATGTCGACCCGCTGATCATATGCATGGCTTTAGATGACAACAAAATCAAGTACGACTGCTTGGTTGACAGTGGTGCGGGGGTTAGTTTAGTAAGTTCCGCGGTCATTTCTAGTTTGGGTGGTAATTAGTGGGTTTAGTGGAAGTGAAAAAATCCCCATTAAACACTATACAGATTTAAAGTTAAGATTTCAAGGGGGATTTATAACACAACCAACATTGTTTTTTGTTGTTCCCATGAATATATTGAAGAACATACACTGATACTAGGTACCTGTTCGTTGAGAGACAATGAACTCCTACCTGATCTTGCTCAAAGAGAGCTCGTTCAGCGTCAGGAGGATAAGAAATTAGTAGTTGTAGCCACCAGCATCAGTCACAGAGTTTCAGCATCCACAAATACACACAGTTAAAGTGATGCACAGCACTAGTACATTAACTGATATTTTACATGATCAGGATAATGATAAAAATTTAGTTAATTTTACAGGGTTTGTGGAAAAGTAACAGTGCCTTTAATTGGCAGCAAGTAAACAATATCGGATGTATCATTCCCAAATTGTGCTTGAGAATCATATTCTATATTATAAGGCTAAGTCGGGGGAAATGCTTTATCTTATTTCTCTTGATTTCCTTATGCATGTAGTTTTAGGTCTCCATTTTTCTTGTGCTCATATTGGACGCAACAAACTTTTACAGCTTGTTTATAAATACTTTTGGCACCCGTGGGTGAACCAAGTGGTTTCTGACATCGTGCGATGCTTCCCAATCTGCCAAAACCAAATAAAAATTTCTTCTGTCATCAACCCTCCAATGCTAAAAATCCTCGCTAATAACCTTTTCGATCTCTTCGGATGGATTTGTTACAGTTTGTTAGTTTCCCCAAGACCATCAATGGCTCACATCGACCACTTTTCCAAATGGGTTTCTGTTGTTCTTTTACCTGATATAGCTAGTTTTACTGTTTCTCAAAAATTAAAACATCAAATGCTCCCGTTTCTTCCCAAAAGTACCTAATCAGATTCTCATTGATAATGGTACTGAATTTACCTCCCAAACATTTCAGAATATCTTTCAAGAACACAATATTAAGCATATACACACTTCCCCACTCCATCCAGCTAGTAATGGTGTGTGTGTGAGATGTTTAATCACAGTCTCATCCAGATTATAGTGCTTAGTTCTTGAACAACCAACCAGTTGGGATGAGGAACTTTCTTCCTCGATCCTCATTTACAATAATACTTCCCATAGTGCTTTGAAGATGTCTCCATCGGACTTCCTTCTCAAAAAAATCCCATTCTTCGACTCAAGTTTCCCTCAGTACTGGAAAGAAAAACTTCAAACCTTACAAAGTAGGGCAGAAGGTTGCTAAGAAAGTCATCCACACTGGTCACAGTACCCTTCAGAAGCTTCAAAGCAAGTGGCAAGGTCCTTACACATCAGAGGTAAATCAAAACAGACGATCCAACAGTCTTGAGAAAGTCCATTTTCCTCACTTGCGAGGGTGGATCAATATACCAACATACCTTTGGAAATTTGTCCCGAAATCCTGAGATTCTGGAATAATTCTTCACAGAAAATGAGGGGGAGGAGGAAGAAACCGAAGAATTGGATATTTCTGATGTCACCCCAGACGATGATGAATCTCCTTCTGAGTCACATTTATTTGACTCTAGTTTTGAGCGAATGGAAGAGGAAGACCATGATTTCGAAGGATTCCTCCAATTTAGTCCAATTTCACTGGAATCATATTCCAGACTTCCCAATATATTACCAGAACTCAAACAGCTAAATAACTGCATTTTTGACTCTCAGAGTTGTTCAGTGAAAATCCTTCCCATTCTTACTCTAGTAAATCTCCAACCGGTTCATCCCCAGTTCAAAGTGTCTTCTCATAGAGATCCTACACCAGTGATCATAGCAGATTCTTCTCGAATACCAGGATTCTCAACCAAAGAAGAATATTTCGTTGATACTTCCCATATTCCTACCAGATCTCAGAGTATTGCTATTAGTGAGACCATTTCGTTTAGTGAATCCCTTCTTTGGATTATCATGACATGTATGCTCATGATTATTCATTAAAATATCAGTACCCATCAATTCATACACCTCCCAGTCATAATGATGTTTCTTCTGGTTCAGTTTCTCATCCTTCCATGTTAAATCCCAGTTCAGTAAACCTTCATACCCTTGAATTGGAGGGGGCATTCTTTTTGAACTTTTTCTTCAAAGAGAGGCCCAGTCCTAATCTTTTAGAACCATCAAATGTCACTAGCAATAGTAATATAATTGACAAACCAAGTTCATCTATAAGACAATTGAGTCCTTCGTCTTTACAGTTTGATAGGTAGTTCAAATAATACTGAATTCTCTGGATTCAGTACTTGACTTTCTCATTTTCCGTCCCCATTGAGTAGTTTCCCTAATAATCAATACCCACATACACTCTAGTAGGTGAAATTATAGGCGATCCTGAAAACGTTCACTTGGTTGACAGTGACCTAACGATTATACATATGGACAATGAGGAATTGGGAAATCTTCATATTCATCTGTTTATTCAAAGCATGGGACCTGTAGAGGACTCACCCCATGTAATGTCCACACCTTTGGAATATATCAGCAGATGTAGATGTAGTAGTATATTATAACGTTTTGGAGTCAAAGTCACCATGGTCGTTGTCTGACTATCCCCCAAATATAATAGATATAACATCTGCAGATTACTCTTCGATATCAATTTTTAGAATCGAAAATTTTTATAAAAAGATTTATTTGGATTGGTATTTCAGTATTGAATCAGAAATTTTTGTAAAGTATCAGCTTCATTTCGTAAGGTAGGCTCCTTGTGGGAAATTAGTATTGCCACTTTTTCAATAGCCTATGTGGTTCTTTGTTCTAATTTGGTATAGTTGTGTGGTTCTTATCATTCATCCTCTCATCTACACTAAATTCAAACCACATACTACACCAGTGGATCTTGGCTTAACTGAATAAAAGCCTATAATTTTTGTCAAAAAAATGTGTTAAAATATAAGTTGTGATGTAAATTTCTACATCAAAACCACAACATCTCGGACATATCTCTGAACTACAGATACTGTTTCATATTTTATGTTCTTAAGTTATGTTTCCACTTTACCAACAACCGAAGATATTCTTATTATACTCATACTAATATTTTGCTAAAACACGTTATACATTTACTACCACATTGCTTTGATAGTACCTTAATCTGTAGAGTAAAATTCTATGCACTAGGTAAATGTAATTGTAAATTAAAATTTGAAATTTATTAATTGATACTTGTAAATTTAAAATTGTTTAAATTACTTGCTTACTGGTGATTTTTGTAACTTTGTAAATTTCTGAATTGGAAAATTAGAGTAATGTTAACGTAAAATTTAGTCATTTTTATTTTAGTCAGCAAGATTTCTTTCTTGCTTAATTTTCTGACATAAAGATGCAATAAATAAAAAATTAAATAAAAATTTCTTTCAGCCTGTAGCCATGCCATCTTTTACTCGCAATTAAAGCCAGTAAAACATTCCTTGAAATAAGAGTCAGTAAAGCATTTCTTAACTGCAGCATCATTATTCTTACGCTCTTCTTTTTAGATCCATAGATTCTATCGATTTTTTCAACATAGTCGCCATTTCTATCAACATATTATTCCCAAAATTTTACTGCTCCTCAGAGAGTCTCCCTGTTTCAATTCATTCATTGTGCTGCATATGAGGAAGAAGCGATGGCAAGGTCCGTTGCCGAATGACTACTAGGAAGTTCTTCACTCCTTGTTTCTGTTCATCCCAGTTTCCTTTCTTTGTTTCATTCTTTTCCATCACAATTCTTCAGATTTCAATGGTTTTCATTGAAACATTTTGGTATTTATTATGTTCCTGGTTCGGTATTCTCTATCTATAAAACGTGTATCCTTACAACTTGCAATTATACTTTAGAAATAACAGCTTCCCGATCTGTACAAAATCTACCCTTTGAAGAAAATGGTGTAGAAGAGTTTAAGTGGTGGTTTAGATTTGGTGCGGGGGATGTAAATGGTGATCTCACCATTATTAATGGATTCCATATTATTTTATTCATAATACTTGCTAACACCATTTTCCAAAGGTATTCATTTTTCTCTGCTTCTTACGTATATAACTTAAAAGTAATAGTGTCAGATTAAGATAAGATAAAAGTATAAAAGCTATTTGAGTCAATGTACTTGCCAACCACAACTGGGCAAATCTGTCAAAGTAGAACTCAAACCTCAGAAGTATGCCAATCAATTAAAAGTATCAAGTAAGCATATTTTTCTGAAAATAATGCAATAATGCCCTAATGTTTTGTGACATCCCATATAAAGCATTAGTGCCTAACATACTGTTCCCACAAATTTTCTCATTGCTGACCTCGTATGGTAGAAGAAAGATCAACCAGATTGAGGGCTCATCACATCTGATCTTTGAACACCCTTCTCTGAAAAAGTGTTAACTTAAAAGGGTGAGAATCCGTTCCAATTTCTATAAAAATATAATTAGAACCTCAAATTTCAATAACAGAAAATATAATGTGTTTTACACAATATTTCATGTGCTAGTTGGGGGGCGTGAACCCTGTGGTTAAATTAAAGCCAAATATCCCGTTTGGTGGTTGGGGGCGTGAACCCCAATCATCATCATCGAATTGTGATAATTTGGAGAATTGACTCAACCCAAGAATTGGTTTGCAGTTCCAGCAATAAGAAAGTTGAGTAAAAGATTGTTTATTGCATCTTTTCACCTCATCACAATTTATAACTCACCTTGCTCGGCATATTTAATTTTCACAGCACTGAACAAGGGTTTCACCTAAAACCAAGTATTTCTGATTGAACCAAGCATTTTTACTGTGCCAAATTTCTTAACGATCCAACTATTCTTGCTGGATGTTTCTCTCCTCCTGATAGCTGTATAGCTACTAAAGGGTTCACACTGAAACTTTGAATTTGAATTCCCTGACCAAATCCGCAAATTTTCCCTGACCAGCGTGTTCGTTATTTTTGGCGTATAAAATATCTATTAATCATTATTGCAGCCTATTTACTCAGTTCATACATTAAATTATTGAAAATTTACTTTAGAAACTGTTCATCATCATGAATGAATTTAAAAAAATATTTTTTCTTTTTTAGTAATCAGCCTATACCTTCCCCCATAGCCGTCCAACGCACTCCTTTTTTATTTTTTCCAAAAGTAAAGTTTTATTTATACAAAAAAATAAATTAAAAGCTTAAATTAATAGCCTAGGTGCATAACGTCCACTGTGATTACAAAAGTTCTAAATGGGGAGATTTAGGTTAACTTTTTCTTCTCAAGCATCTGAATTTTTGATTTTATAGTGTCTTCTGTCAAAGCTTTTAGTTTTAACATCTTTCTCTGCTCTTTCAAGGTTTATAGATCTGTATGGATAATTTCTTTTTTCAACCTTTTTATTACTTCTTTCTTCTTGGTCTGTTTACTCTGAAAGGGATGGGTCTTTCTTTCATATTCTCCTATGGGTAGCTCTTACGTTTGTCAAAATTTTTTTAGTGAAAGGAACTTTATGAATACTTTCATGAGATCTTATAGCATTGTGCACTGTTCTTTGAGAAAACAGACTATGTTCTTTCAGATTTCTCCACTAAAATTGCTTTGCTTAATTTATAGAAAAACCCTCCTTCCACTGTCGCATTGCCATGTGAAAATAATCAGTCCTAATTTAGTAATTTGCCACAATTCCACATAACATTTATTCCCAGCTACTATAGAAGAAAAAAAAACTAATCAAGTGTCTTAGAAAGACAATCACCATCAATAGCATTTTGAATTTTAATTCAAGGTAGAATTGAGCTTCACTGCAAAGTAGAGTGTATTGTGTTTTTGCTTTCTAGAAAAATAGGAAGCAAGTCCATGGTTAATCACATATTTACATTTCGTTCAGCCCCATTTTAAAATTTGAAGCTACCGCACTTTTCTGAAAACATATTTAAATTTTTCCCTTATATAGGCACACGAGTTTAAAATACAATTGTTTGTCCACGACCTTGAATATCGATAGTATTGATATCTTGTAACACATCATCTTCAATGCTCGAACCGGTCTTTTAACATCATCTTTAGTGGGTTATTAATAGAAACACTTCAGGGTCATTTTACAATCGGTTGAGTATGATTAGAGTTGATGGAATGGCATAATTTTCTGTGCACACACTTTCACTAATATTGTATTATAGAACACGTACTAAAAAGTTTTCAATGATGGTTGGTCCTGCTGAGTTTGGATTAAATTCAAATGAGTCCCCTCTTGAATGTGAAACTTCGGCTTGGGGGGCGTCCATGTTAGATAGATCAAAGTTCTTTTTACATACTTTACAGTTTGCCTTGAAATTACCAGTCCTTTACCCAAACCACCTGATAAACTGTGGGTTCAGTTTGACGTCCAACCACTGGTCGTTAAAGTTAGTTTTTTTGTTTGAAGTCATTTTATAAATAAATAATAAATACCTTCAACTGCACAAAAATCCAAAATCACTTCGTCAAAACCTCAAAAAAAAAAAAAATATATAAATAGTATAAATCCCTAAAAAGAAAAAGATATAAACAGATTAAGTCATAAGTCATACAGTCTAAAACACATCCATATACCAATCACCTTCAATCGAAAGGATGAACTTGGAACAACCTCTACGAACAGAATAGGAAGAACAGTAGGTAATAGTGAACTAAAAATAGAAAGAAACAGGATAGAAGTAGATTTATGGAATGTCATTCCTCGCCCATCCTTTTCATTCACTTATCAAATACATCTCTTATTCAACAATTATACAGCAAAAAAAAAAATATATCAAAAATATGCAACTTGGTCCATGGATCATTCTTCATGTTTTGAAATTTTAAAATTTCCCTGACTTTCAGCATATCTTAAAACGTTTCCCTGACTTTCCCTGACCAATTTTTTTTTCCTGACTTTCCCTGACTTTCCAGAAAGTGTGAACCCTGTACTATGATCATCGAATTTTCTGACTGAACCCACCAACTTTAAATAGAACTTACGGTTTTCCTTTCAGACTCTATGGATTCCTTTTTTGTATATACTATTCATTTATTACCCTGAATAAAACCCTCTTTCTTTTACTCTTTGTTTTCTGATTCTTAATTCTCTCCGAGAACATCATTCGCTATACACGACGATTCAGCTTAAATTCTCTTCCTACGTGAATTACTCACTGACATGAATTTGGCAGGATGGGCTGGTCCAAAAACAAGATCTTCCATTAGAATAAGGCCTGCTCTTCTCCTATGTTGGACTCCAGACGCAGTTACAGTTGCAGTAAGTAGATCTTATGTTTTTTCAGCTCTCTTCATCTTTGTTTAATTTTGTTTTAAGGGATATTTATGGGATCTATGTTTTATTTTCTTTCTTTTCATTCTTGGGCATCCAAAAACCTTCCACATTCTTCTTCTTGGGGTTTTCCTCTGTAAATACGACTTACATAGTGCTCCTTTTGAATGTAAATCAGCTTATTCTTCAGCTTATAACTCTTCCTCTAAAGAAGATTGTTTGAAATCTTCTACCATAATGTAAATTATGTAACGGAAATCATTGTTATGGTTTCTTGTGAAGTATATTCATCTCCTGAAAACAGAAGAAATTGCTGTAAAGAGCTGCACATATGCTTCAGCTGTTCAAGTATTAAGCATTTACCTAATAAAAGTCCTGCCTAATGGTATGGACTTAGTCACCCATATGCCAAATGTGGGCAAAAATCCTACATAACAGCTCTTATGCTTTCATAATAATCGAAACGTATCCTGCAGTTTTTCGGAAGATAGTCACTAGTAGTCAGTGGTGGATGAGGAAAATAGTCAAGCTGATGGCTCTTCAAATAATATCTGTATAAATACAGGTTCCGCCTTATCTATGGGTCAAAATATACTGCCCACTCTCTCCCTTAATATTAAGATGGGCAACAAGATAGTCTATGTGCGTGTGTTACTTGACTTAGACAGTTAATTCACATATTTTCATAGGACATCCTTAAAAAATTATGAATCTATGAAAAATTGCCAATTCATCATAGCTAGATAAAAACATTTTTGGGAGAGAAATAGAGATCATTGCGGCCTTTAAATTTAGAGATGAGTATTTTTTGTGGGAAATATTCTACTGTATCATTAATTGGATATCAGCTTTTATGTAAAAGGCCTGACAGAGGCTATGAAAAATATTACCCAAAATGATTTCAAAGTGGCAGATAGTCACTATCAAAATATTCAGGTTGACCAGGTTTCAAATATTCAAGGACTGCTGGGCATTGATGCTCTTAATTTATTGAAGCATTTTAAAACCATAAATTGCATTCGGGGTTGTGCCCTAGAGACTTGTCGTGGGTAAAGGCCTTTCGGGCCTGTCATGTCATTTTTAACACCTTCCCAAAAAGGAATAATCTTTAGGAAGAATACTACACCGAAAGCGGTCAGAAAATCAGGAAAGAATTCAGATGTCCCCATACCATCAAATATTCAAAAATTCACCAGGAACGTCTCGGAACATGGAATTAATCTTGTGATGGAACCGGTACCTTCATATTTCGACCCGCTCTTACATACTCACACTGAGTCAGATTTAGATTCAAGTCTGGAGAACCTCTATAAATTGGAGTCTCTGGGTATCAATGAGGAGCGGGACCAGGGTTCCACTGATGAGATATTCATCAAAAGATTCCACAAAGTGATAGAGTTACGAGATGGAAGGTACCACATGGAACTTCCGTGCTTTCAAGATATTCTGGAGCAGGTTCCAACAAATCATCATGTTACTCTTGCCCCGATGCAATTAGTCAAAAAGAAGTTGACTGCTGAAGGCCTGCTTGACAAGTATGGGGATATATTCAAAGAATACTGTAGGGAATTTAACACCTTAAGGGTTATTATTATTATTTATTACACTTTTTTATTGTTTATTATTATTAGTTTTCCTCATTTTATTAGGATTTTTACCTATTTAGGTTTTATGGATTTGCAACAGGCGTATGATGGGATTAATAGGGAAGCTCTATGGCAGATGCTAGTGATATATGGTGTTGGTGGTAGGCTTCTGAATGGAATCAAAAGTATGTATGACGATAGTGAAGCGTATGTAAGAATAAATGGAGTCAAAAGTGATGTATTTAAAATTAATAGCGGAGTGAGGCAGGGATGTTATGTCTCCTTGGTTAATCAATTTGTATATGGATGGGGTTATGAAAGAATTAGAGGTGGGGGTGGCAGGAAATGGTGTTAGAATGGAGGCGAGTGGAGGCTACCCTACCTATTATATGCAGATGATTTGGTTTTGTGTGGTGAATCTGAAGAGTGAGAGGATTGGTAGAGAGATTTGGCAGGGTGTGTAAAATAAGGGGTTTGAAAGTAAACGCAGATAAGAGTAAGTTTATAGTTGCGAGTGAGGACAGTCCTCAGTGTGAAGTTATTTTAGATGGTGAGCAGCTGAAAAAAGTGTCTGAGTTTAAATATTTAGGATATGTGTTGATGAAAAGGGAATGGATGATGCAGTGTGTAGTAGGAAACTTGTGAATGGCAGGAAGGTGGCTGGTGTAATTAGATCGTTGGTGGATGTAAAGGGACTAATCTTGAGTGCGCTAAGGTCTTACATGAGAGTATGTTGTTACCTGTGTTAATGTATAGTAGTGAGACCTATGGTCTGGAATAAGAGGTATAGATCTAAAGTTCAAGTTTTCAGATGGACAATTTAGGGCTGTAGGTGTTTGAGATGAAAGAGTCTAAGATATAGAGTGTAGAGAGTGTGTGTGTGAAAAAGGGTAAATGAGAGAATAAATGAAGTACATTGAGATTGGTTTGTCACGTGTGGAAAGTGTGATATATAGGCGTGGTTGGTTAAGCGGATGTTATAGTGGTGAGTGTGTTGGGAATCGACCGGCTGGGAGACTGAAGAAAAAGTGAATTGAGTCAGTAAAGGAATATCTGGAGGAAGAAATGAGCTTTGGCAGAGCGAGAGAAAGGTGCATAATATTAGTGAATGGAGTGGTTTTTGTGAGGGGGTATGGTTGTGGCCCACCTGGCCAAGCCAAGAAAAGCTTACACTGCGATATGCCATAGTGAGGTCCGTCGCGGTCCCGTGAAGCTCTAGGGTGGATTTCTGACTGCGACGAGTTTCTCACTATAGGTATAAAGGGGGCGTAAGGCTGGGCCTTTCTTTTCGACTTGTGTCATATCCTTCTACAACTTTTCTGTTTCCGGTGCATGGTCACGCAACCTTACCCCAGTCTTGGGAAAAAAGGTAGATGATGATGACTGATGATGATGATGATATATATATATATAATATTATATATAAATAATATATATATATATAATATATATATATATATATATATATATATATATATATATACTTAATTATATACTATATATATATATAATATAATTCTACGCAACCTTACCCCCAGTCTTAGGGAGGAGAAGGTGGGTGATGGATATATATATTAATGATATATATATATATATAAATATATATATATATATTATATAATATATATATATATATATATATTATATATATTATATATAAATATATATATATATATATATATTATATATATATATATATATATATATATTATAATATATATATATATATATATTATTTTGTGATATAAAGGGTGATTCAAAATTATGGTAAAAAGTTTTTGCTAACTGATGAGAAAGTGCAAAAATAAAGGTAAAAGTTTCTATAAAGGTATGACGTAATGTGCTTAGTTTTCCGTCTGGCTGTCTGTATGTGTTTTTTACTAAAATTCTTGTATCTACGAAAACCAAGTAAGTTACAACTCTAAATTTAAAAATGGCGGACGTTAAAAGTATTTGGGAACGAATAACTCATTCGGAATAGGAGGTGTAAATAAACATATTATTATTGTATGATAGGTTTAATTTTGTACAACATAAACATACTGTTTCTAAAGCACCTACAAATGATATCGAAGGACTAAAGATGATGTTGAAAATGACCTCCGTTGTTCCCAATGCACGCGAAAAGGCGTCTTCTCATATATTGTCGGACTCGTTCAAATATTCCAGGAGTCTGTTTGATCGTTTCAATTCCGTTCATAATTCTTAATCGTAGGTCTTCAACGGTGTCGATTGGAGAAGAGTATACTAAGGTCTTTAAATGTCCAGAAAGGTAATAATCCAAAGAATTTAGGTCAGGTGACCTTGCTGGTCACGGAACTGGGCCACCTCGACTTATCCATTGATTGGGAAAGGTCTCATTCAGCTGTTCACGAACTGCAGCACTAAAGTGTGCAGGAGCCCCATCATGCATAAACCACGTCTTGGCGCAACTGAAGAGGTACATCATCAAACAAGGTACGGAGCTCATGTTTCAAAACGTTTAAGTAGATTATGCTATTAAGCCTGGGAAGAAGCTCGAAAAGAAGTACATGATCATGTAAAATTCCTGCCCAAATGTCTACTGAAAACTGATGTTGTGAACGATTCTGTTAAATGGCATGAGGATTCTCGTCTGCCCAAATGTGTTCGTTATGAACGTTAACGATAGCTGTTCTTGTAAAGTGAGCCTCGTCGGTAAATAAAACATTTGTTAAAAAGTTTGGGTCAATACATTTGCTCAAAAACCGTTGACAAATAACAACACGAGGAGCATAGTCACGTGGCAATAGAGTATGCACCTGATGGACGTGGTACGGGTGTAACTGTTGCTCGCGTAGTAACTTCCAAATACTAGATTGGTTCGAATTACTGTCGTGACAATTCTCGCATTCTCTTTTCAGGATGCTCAGAAATTTCATTAAGAACTAATTCTTCTAAATCAACAGTTCTCTAGTAGATCGGGTCTGCCTGCATTAGTGTGCTCCTTGGATTGCAAATACCCTGTTCAGACAGCATTTGAAATATAGGCAAAAAACCGTGCGCTTGGACAAATTCGGTGGATATTTCTCTTGGTACAAACGTCTTGCTGCCCAGAACTATTGCAGCGTTGACCATCCCATACATTAGATGCATGTCAGCTAGTTCAGAGTATGAATACACATGGTAATTACGATCTATATTCAATAACGAAAAAAACACGTAAGACACACACACAGTCGATGAGTTACATTGTAATGGGCAACACAAACAGACAGTGCATTTATTGTATACAGTAGTTGGTTGTTTTTGGTCAACAATGTTGCTGAAATGTTTAATGGAAGGAGTTGCTTTTGTGAAAGAGTTGTTATTATTTAAATTGAGATGTTCAATTACTA
Source organism: Trachelipus rathkii (assembly GCA_015478945.1). NCBI lineage: Eukaryota > Metazoa > Arthropoda > Malacostraca > Isopoda > Trachelipodidae > Trachelipus > Trachelipus rathkii. The sequence goes on along the minus strand of JABUQX010051583.1, from coordinate 8,380 downwards.
AATTACTTCTCCCTTATTGAATTAAATATTCATAATTTATTAAAATGTTATACCATAAAAATTAATTTGTTTTTTGGTTCCTTTAACATTTTAACCTAAGTCATCCGCTTTCCAAGGTATGTCGCCTCAAATACTTTTAACGGCCGCCATTTTTAAGTTTATAGTAAATTTGATACTTCTTTTTGTCGTTATAAGCACTACACACAACCTACTTGGTTTCGTAGATACAAAATATTTAGCAAAAAAAAAATACAGACAGACAGACGGAAAACTAAGCACATTATGTCATACCTTTATAGGAACTTTTACCTTTATTTTTGCATTTCTTATCAGTTACCAAAAATTTTTACCATTATTTTGAATCACCATATATATATATATATATATATATATATATATATATATATATATATATATATATATATAAATATATTATATATAATTATATAATAATATATATAATATATAATATTATATATATATATATATATATATTATATATATATATATATATATAATATTATATATATATTTATATATATATATATATATATATATAATATATATATTTATATATATATATATATATATATATATATATATATATATATATATCGGCAATACAACATCCCTACACACCTCCATTATACAATTAAATAACTTAATCACCAAATCAGCTAACCTACACATACCCAAAGGCCACAGAAAATCATATAACCCCAAACTCTCCCCTGAAATCAGCCAACTCATTAAACAAAGAAACTCTCTCCGAAAAATTAGACCATATACCCCACTCCCCACTAACCAAATATCAAACCTCAATACCCAAATCACCAACCTCATAACCACCAGTAAGTTTTCAGAATACTTACAATCCAACATCTCACGCATTAATAATAAGAAAACCTGGCAAGTCATCAAAAAACTAAACTTCCGAAACAACCCCCCTCCCTCCCATGAATCCCCCTCCTTACCTGATAACTCCCTCCCTTCTTCTAAACAACAATCACACCGCCTAGAAAAACATTACGCTAATATTTCTAGCAAACCAACCTACCCCAATAACAGGAAAACAAAAAAAAAAACAACTCGGAAAACTCCCCCCAGACCACAACCCCCACCCCCTTTTACAACTGAAAGGATAGCAGAAACTATCAAAACCCTCAAAAACTCACCAGCTACAGGACCAGACTCAATCTCAAACCTACATTTAAAACACCTCGGTGAAAAAGCACTTCGCCATATCACAGAAATCTTTAACAAATCCTGGCAACTTAACTACATACCCTCAATCTGGAAACAAGCATTCATACTCCCAAAACTCAAGCCTAAAAAAGACCCTAACTCCCCCTCCCCCTACCGCCCAATCTCTCTCCTCTCCCTCCATCTCTCTGGAGAAATTAATATTAAACAAAATCTCCCCTCTCATCACCATCCCAGATTTCCAACATGACTTTAAAACCAACCACTCCACAACTACAGCCCTTAACTCCCTCACCCAACACATCATCAATGGCTTCAACCAATCCCCATCCCATAGATCCATTCTCACAGCAATCGACATCAACAAAGCCTTTGACACTGTCCACACATACATTCTTATACAAAAAATCCTTCAATCCCCCCCTAGAAAATAACGACAAAAACTGCCTTTCTAATTTTCTCACTAACGTTTTGCCAGTCCTCCACAAAAACAATCTCTCCCACTCCATTAAATTACAAAATGGCGTCCCACAGGGCGCCATTTTCTCTCCATTCCTCTTCAATCTTTTCATAGCAGACCTGCCCATCCCTACCCACCAATCCACCAAACTTATCACATACGCAGATGATATCAGCCTCATTTCCCAACATCCAGACGTAAATATAGCCACTCTTCACACCCAAGAATACTTACAACAATTAGAAACTTGGTTACTCTCCAATAGAATGACCGCCTCCCCCCTCAAATCCTCCATCACCCTCCTAACCACTGACCGCCACCAATCTTCACTTCATTCAATAGTTTTCCTGAACAACAAACCCCTCCTCCTAAACAAAACCCCCAAAATATTAGGAAACTTAAAACTTTATTTGGACCCCCCACGCCCCACACATGACGTTCTCCCCTTCACATCGACCAATCACCTCATCAACCAACGGAAACTAAACACCCTCCGAACCCTTTCCCACACAACTTCAGTGACAGGAAAACACCCTCACCACACAACCTATAAACAACTCCTCAGAACAATATAAACTATGCCTCCCCCGCTTGGTTCCCAACACTGTCAAAACTAACTCAAAAAAATTACAAAATCACACAAAACACCGCCCTTAGAATTTTCACTGGATGCACAAAACAACCCCCATTCCACATTTACATGACGAGACTTTACATCCTTCCTATCTCCACCCACCTGGAGATGGTGGGGACCCAATTCTACCAGAAAACCCTAAATCCAACCCACCCATGTCACCAAATATTTTCCAACCCCTCCCGACACAGACTAAAATCCCCAACCTCCTCATCAGCCAAATTCTATAATGACATCTACAACATTATTCCCCCTCCTCCTCCCAATAAGTCATGGCTCACTCATATTCATACACAACTAACACGTACCTACAAAACCGCCCCAATAACAATTTACTTAACTCCCCCCTCCCCCAAAATTTCCCATATAGAGAAACACTGTCCAGAAGAGGCCAAATTGACCTCGCCCGGAGCAGATCAGGTCACCACCAAAAACTCTTACAATATAAATATAGATTCAAACTAGACAATGTTACCTCCCCCCCCCCGCACCAGATGTCACATTTCCCAGAAATTGAAGGGACAGTTACAACAGCAATCAAAACCCCCCTCCACTCAGGCTCAACCCGTCCCGTGTGTTTACAACATAGAATGTAATCAGTGTCATTTTACTTACATTGGGGAGACGGTGGATCTGAAGAGAAGAATTTATCAACATAGAAGGGATCTATCAATGGATAACCCGAACTCAGCCTTGGTTAAGCACAGGACTCTCTTCAACCATGGCATTGATACCAACCAACATAGGGTTCTACAAAACAACAACAATACATCGTATCGTAAGTTTACTGAAAGTTTCTGTACCTATAATTGTAGAAACCGAGTCATGAAAAATTTAGAGGGGGAAGTAAAGTTTGATCGCATTACAAATAATATACTACTCACGGACAAAAAATGGCAAGTCTTGTTAAAAAAGACAAAATCGAGTCAACCAACTGAAATTCTACCTGCCGACTGAACTCACACTTCCAGATTTCTCGTTTCTATTAAGAGGATTGAACAAAGTGCTGAAAATGATGCACAGAAAAGCTTCTTCTATTTTTAACTTATTTTAATGTCATTTTTTTAAAAAAAGATGTAATTCTTATGTGATTTTTGTGTTTAATAGTTAAATAAAAAATAGGTTCAACAGCATTTTAGGGGTATCCTTCTTATATATATATATATATATATATATATATATATATATATATATAATATATAATATATATATATATATATATATATTATATATATATATATATATATATATATATATATATATATATATATATATATATATATATATATATATATATACCTATATATATATAATATAGTTAATATATATTCAGGTGGCGACTTGTGTATAGGAGCGATGGAGCGACCGCCCCTCCTTCATTAAGCGTAAATTCTAAATTATAACAATTAAAACGCCATGTTTTTAATTTATGATAAATAATTAAATGCAAATTTTAAAAATTGTCTTATAATAAGACAGAAACGTACGATAATTTAGTCTAATAATAAGAAATTTAATAAACATACTTGTATCAGTTGTATGTAGTTTTTTTTTTTAATTTCTATTTATAAAAGAAGTCGGGAGTGAGCGAAATCATTTTCGCTCCATTCTTGCACCTATAGTAATGTAAAAATCATACGTTGGCAGCAATTACAGAAAGAGATTGTAAAATATACTAGTTTGGGGCGATTAGCGTAATCGCCTTGTAAGTTGCCCTACATTATTATTATTATTATTATTATTGAAATTTTATATCAGCTTCATTTACATGCCTTTTCCAATTTCCTAAAGGTATCAACCGCTTCATGATTGATTTTTTTAAGGACTATTCTAGAATAAAATAGAACAACCGCTTTCTGAACTTTAATCTTATATTTCGCCTGGTCACTTCAGGCATTATCGGAGACGAGTTCAAGACTAATTTAACAATTGATGAAACAAAATAAATGTTATTTAAATATAAATGTGAAGTAACAAATTAAAGTTATATAACTAACGTTAAATCTAAAATCGTTAAATAATAGTTATATCAATAAAGAGATTCTATCTAGCCAAAACTAAAAAATGTTTAAAAAATTTTCCATTTCATTGTATTTGATGTTGATAATTGCATTGTGCTTTTTTATTAAGAGCGACTCAGCCAGCCACAATTCAAGAAAAGTTCCCGCTCTGTGCAGTATGTCAAAATAAGAGATGTCGAGATTGGGTTTGGGAGTTCCATGTTCATTATTATTATTATTATTATTATTATTATTATTATTATTTTATTATTATTATTATTATTATTATTATTTACATATATATTTATTATTATTATATATATATATATATATATATATATATATATATATATATATATATATATATATATATATATATAATTATATATAGTTATTTATATATATATATAAAATAAGTATATATAATATTATATATATATATATAGTATATATTAATATATAATATATATATTAGTATATATATTATATATATATATTATATATATTCAGAAATTTAAGATTTCGTTAGAAATATATCACTAATTCCATACCTTTTTTCCCAATCTCTCGGTTATACACTTATTTAATTAAATGTATATTGAAACAATTTCAAAAAAACTGTTAGAACAAGATGGAATTTTAACATCCGAACTGTAAACATGGTTTGTGAACATAGAGAGCCATTGTTAGAGTGCTTTGAAAATATTCGAAATGAAAGCAAACAACGAGGAACACAAGAGATCAAGCAGGAGATTTGCAAAGACTATTGACTGATCCTACTTTTGTATTTTGGCTCACTCTTTTTCGTCATATAATGCTACACGTAGATTGTTTCCTTAATAATAAAATTCAATCAAGAAATGCAGACATAATTCTATAAAACAAGCTGTGAGTGAACTACAATTTAGAAATTAGGAAGATTAAAAACCGTGATGACCATCATATGAAAGTAAATTGAGGAACGTATGAGTGTGATGGTGAAGGAGATCGTTAAATGCTTCCATTACTACGAATAAAAAAAGCTGCTGCGTGTGAAGTGTGTGACATAATAATATCTCGGTCTAAGGAGATGTTGTTTTGGTTTAGTAATCATCTAATATCAGCTCCACTTTTCGAGCGTGAACACTTTTAAATTTTATAGAAACCTCATTTTCCCACAGTTGCATTTAAAAAGACCGTAACTTGTTTATCCATTTTTTAACATCTTGAGACACAAATGTGAACTTGAAGTTATATATTCTGGTGAAGATTTCTATACTCGGAAAGGAGCTCTTGATTCTTTAAGTACATATGGAAGAATGGAATGGATCAGATTTTTGAAGAAATATTAAAAGTTGCTTAAAATTTTAATAATCTAATCCAACGGCATCTGTTGAAGCTGAAAGATGTTTTTTGTAGATTAAAAAAAAATTAAAATCGTTATTAGGAATACAATGTGGCAAGATAGACTGAATGCCCTCGGTGCGCTCTTGCAACTGAAAGAGATATTGTAAACAATCGTCTTTGGACAATCTGGTGATTGAGTTATTTGCAAGTCAAAAACGAGAAGAATGGACTTCAGCTAAAATTTTATAAAAATTTTACAATTTAATTATAAAATTAATTCGTTATTTTTATTTTATTATAAATTCTTTTATAAACAGGTGGACTTTTTTTTTAAACCATATGAAGTAGGAATTAATGCCAGAGGTGGCAAACTGTCGTATTTTTATACGATAATATAGTACTAGTTATTATATATATAGTATATTATATATATATATATATATATATATATATATATAATATATAATATATATATATATATATATATTATATATATATATATATATATATATATATTATATATATATAATTATATATATATATATATATATATTATATAATATATATATATATATATATATATATATATATATATATATTTTATGTTGAAAATTCCCTAGTTGCAGATGGTATTATGGAATTGCATACATTTTACATATTTTAATGTTTACACATTACTTTAAAATTTTATTTATATACATTAAAATTTTTTAAAAAACAAGTCCTAGCAGTAGCTTTCGTCTGGAAACAGACCTATTTCAAATGCTTAGATGGGACTGCTTCGTGATGGCTGATTTGTTAAACTATCCTCCCTGATTTGTTGGTTGGTCTGTTAGTAGACTTTTGTAAAAAGGTGATTTTTGCATTATTAGGTTTTGTATAGGATCTATTTTGCAATCTCCAGGGCGGCTTCTATTAAAGTTAAGGAAGTTGTTAATACATCAGTCCTTCGGAAACTTTCCTTGTTTATGACTTCGCATATATTTCTTGATGATTTACATATTATTGATGTTTATTTGGTGATTGTGTGTTCGTTTTGTGGTGTGTTAGAGCGTGAATTTTCTTCGTGTGTGAGAAGGTCATATTCATGTTGATATTTTCGCCTTTTGAAGTCTATTGTTTCACCGTAGTAGTTTCTATTGCAAGAGTAGCAGGGGGATTTGTATAAGCAAGGGGGATTTTTTATTTTTTGATTTGGAGGTTTTAGGACTTTTTTAATTTTGGGATATTATTGGACGGTACTAGTTTTATGTGCTGAGGGATGAGGTATTTTATATTATGTGTGTTGATGTTGGGTATGGGGATGTATGTCTTTTTTGTAGTGGGTTTGGTCGGGTTTGTTTGGTAATATTTTCCTTTCGCTTTTTTTGTAAGCTGTGTGAATTATGTAAGAAGGGTATTTAAGTTTTGGAAAGTATGGTTTTATGAGATTAGTTTCTTGTTTTATATAAGTCGGAGAACAGATTTTAAAAGGCACGTAAATATAGGGTGGTGAGAGCAGCTATTTTGGTGTTACATGTTGCCGAATACCAGTGTATGTAAGTGGGGTTGGAGGTGGGTTTTCTGTATACTGTGAATAAGGGTTTTGTGTTATGATCGGTTATTATGTGTGTGTTCTCCGACTTACATAAATGAATGACCTTAGTACATTAAATATACTTTCCAAAACAAAAATCCATATTAACCAGTTGCACAGTTAAAAAAAAGTGAAATTGGAAAATATTACCAAACAAACCCGACCAAACCTACTACAAAAAAGACATACATCCCCATACCCAACATCAACACACATAATTATAAATAACCTCATCCCTCAGCACATACAACTAGTACCGTCAAATAATATCCTAATCAAAAAAGTCCCTAAAACCTCCCAAATCAAAATAAAAAATCCCCCTTGCTGATACAAAATGCCCCTGCTACTCTTGCAATTAGAAACTACTACGTGAAAACAATAGACGTCAAAAGGCGAAAAATATTAACATGAATATGACCTTTTAGCATAAAAAATTCATATTTCAACAACACCACAAAACAACACACATATATCACCTTACTAAGCAAATCAAAATTTTTTCAATAGAGCGTAAACCCTACTTCACAACCTTCACAACCTTCTGTATTTACAACTTTCCAAACTTTAATAAAAGCCGCCCTGGAGATTGCAGTAAAATTGATGCTATACAAAACCTAATAATGCCAAAAATCACCCTTTGTACAAAAGTCTACTAACAGACCAACCAACAAATCAGGGAGGATTGAGTTTAACAAACTCAGCCATCACGAAGCAGTCCCATCTCGAAGCTTTAAAATAGTTCTGTTTTCAGACGAAAGTACTGCTAGGACCTGTTTTTTTAAAATTTTAATATGTATATAAATTAAAGTTTTAAAGTGATGTGTGTAAAAATTAAAATATTAAAATGTATGCAATTTCATAATACCATCTGCAACTAAGGGATTTTTCACATATATAAATATAAAGAGCGGAAAAGAGCTTGTATTCCACAAATATATATATATATTATATATATATATATATAAATTATATATATATATATAATATATATATATATATAATATATATTTATATATGTGAAATCGCACGCCCATCCATTCCTGACACGTGTCGCCACTGATTATATACTTCGATTATATATATATATAGTATAATATTATATATATAATAATATAATTATATAATATATATATATATATATATATATATATATTATATTATATAGAATAATATATATATAT
>JABUQX010051582.1:0-31330 GCA_015478945.1 Trachelipus rathkii | reverse complement strand
CTGCCACCTCTGTTCTGAGGAATTCTCTTCCATTTTCTGTGTTTACTGCTGAATTTAATCTCCTCACTTTAAAACCTGCGTCTGTGCTCCTCTGCGTAGTTTGCATTAGTTGATGAATATCTGTGGTGTGCAAACAACCCCCTCCTTGAATAGGGCTCTGCCCGTGAGTGGTGTGACAACTGTAAATATAATAATATATATATAGTATATATTATATATATATATATAATATAATATATATATATAGATATATATTATATATATATATATATATATATTATATATAATATATATATATATATATTTAATATATTTTATTATATATATATATATTATATATTATATATATATATATATATATATATATATATATATATATATATATATATATAATATATATATTATATATATATATATAATATATATATAATATATATATATAATATATATACCGTATATATATAATTTTTAATTCAAACTTCAAAGAGTAAACATCTGCATCCTCATCTACTTTAAGATCCGCATCCTCTTTAAGATCCGCATCCACAAACAGTCAAATTTTGACATCCGGTCAATCACTAATATCCACAAACAATTTAATTGCACCAGTCACCTTCCTGCTATCACAACTTTCTACTACACTCTGCATCATCTATTTCTTTTCATCCAACATTTATCTTAAATATTTAATTGAACTCAGACACTTTCTCAGCTGCTCACCACATAACATAACTTCACACTCACTCACAACCATAACCTTACTCTTATCTACGTTTATTTTCAAACCCCTCCTTTTACACACCCTACTAAACTTCTTACCAATCCTCTCAAAGTCTCTTCAGATTCGGCGCACAAAACCAAATCATCCGCATAAAATAGGTAGGGAACCCTCCACTCTCTTCCATTTTCCATCATTCTAATACCATCCCCTGCCACCCCATTCTAAATTCTTTCAACCCCATTCATATATAAATTGAATAACCAAGGAGACATAAACCAACATCCCTGCACTCTGCTTATAATATTAGACCAATCACTTTCGACTATTTATTCTTACGCACGGCCTCACTATCATCATACATACTTTTGATTCTATTCAGAAGCTTACCACCAACATCATATATGACTAACACTTGCCACAGAGCTTCCCTACTAATCCTATTGTACGCCTGCTGCAAACCCATAAAGCCTAAATACAATTTATTCTTCCTCCTCCCTCTTTCCCAATCATTTGTTTCAATGTTAAAGATTTGATCCACACAAATCCTCTACCATTACTAAATGCACCTTGTTCTTCACCAATCAGTCCTTCAGTCACTCAACGCACTCTTTCGACCAAAATACCAGCATATATCTTCCCTACAACACTCAATAAACTAATTCCCCTATTATACCTACAGTTACCTTATCCCACCTACCCTTATTATAAGGTACTATTATTGCTTCCTCCAATCCCGTCTGAAAACTATACCCTCCATAAAATCTTATGTTACACAACTTTCCAAATCCAATCAATCATCATCTCGCCTTTATACTTTTACTGGATTGACGACAGAATTTATTCTTTCATTCCTCATATTTTAAAATTAACTTAATTAAAACTCTTTTTGACAGGGGATAGAAAATTTCGTCTCTCTTATTTTAATTCCAAAAATAACTTGATTCCAGGAAAACATTATTCTGGAGATATCCGTGTACAGGGAATTTTATATTGACTCAACTTTTCGAAATTAATTTCAGCAAAATTTAAAGACAAATCTCAGGCTAAATTAACATCTCCTAAGGATATTTTGTATATGAGGTTGCCTTTATGGGGAAAATCAGTTACAAAATTCGCCGTAAAATTAATGATGTGGTTTTTAAAAACAAACTTTACACAGTTAAATTTAGATTTATATTTTTCAAGTGAAAACAAAATATGGGAAATATTTTAAATTTTAAGATAAACTCCCTTTACCTTTACGGTTCATCAGTAATATATCATTACCAGTGAGGTGGACTGCGATGGCCACCTACATGCCGAAAGAAAATACCGAAGCCTTTGTGCCATACGTATTGCTGAGCATAAAGGTATTCATTTAGAACTCTAGACCATTTACATCATTTACATTTTGGAATATTGTCCCAAACTGAGGAACCCAATCTTCAGTTGTTAGAATTCTTGTATATTTGGCATCTCAAACCGACCTAAATGAAATCTAAGTTTTAACCAGTCTAAATACTGAAGTGAGTTTATGTTTAAATCATTGACTCTTAACCTCAATATTATGTAACCATTAATTTATCTATTATATGTTTATTTTATTTTTTTATTGTAAAATATTTTAACTTTAATTAAATTTTATATTTTTGTTTTAAAATTTGTATCCATTATAGGGTGATTTGATAAATAATGGGAAGAAGGATTCTTACCTGAAACTAGTCGGCTAAATAAATAATTTAAAATATTCAAATTATTTTGGTTATACTCCCTATCCTATTATATATATATATATGGTTTTATATTATATATATATATATAATATATATATATATATATATATATATATTATATATAATATATAATAATATATATATATTATATATATATATATATATATATATATAATATATATATATATATATATATAGTATATATAATATATATAATATATATATATATATATATATATATAATATATATATATATTATATATATAAATATTTATTAAAATATATTATATATATATATTATATATATATATATATACAGTATAATATTATATATAATATTATATATTAATATATACCGTATATATATATATATATATATATTATATATATAATATTATATATATATATATATATATATATTATATATATATATATGTAGCGGCGAGTAGATGAGTCATTAATCAATAACATTAGAAATTAACTCCCCTTCACCCCCTCGGTACACTAATTAATAGATGGAAGGTGTATAGAAAAATAGTTGATGTTATTTTCTTTATTAACATTCTTTTATTGTAGTTTGATCGCAGATCATAATAGATAATTTTTATTTAGTATAATAAATAAGGATTGGGCCATTGACAATTTGACCACATTTTCGTGAGTAATCAAATCCGAAATATTATATTTATTAGAATGACTTGCACAAGGGCGAAAGCTATACGTTTCGATGTATTGGGCTAGATTTTGATCGCCATTCTCTCTAATTTTTATATCTTATTATTTCACTTGTGATCAATACTACGTATCAAATCTGACACTTACAAGAGATCTTCTTTATAAGAACATTAATAATAATCTAACACCTTTAATTTTATTACAAAACTAATAAATTTTGTGTGCTCGGGCGATGCCCGAGACACTTGGTAACGGCTCTGATGTCGTGGCCTCACTAACTCGCGTCTTTCCTCCGATACCAGATTTTGCCGGTAGGAGAGAGACGTTCTATTGGCTATTTCAATTTTAAATAATATACAAAAAGAATAAAAACAGTTGTGTGTATTATCTTATACAATGTAAGCAATTTTGCTGTACATAATAATAATAGCTTTTGCCTCCTAAGAGTTCTAGCTTTAGTAATTACAATAAAGATTATAATAGCATTATTTTATATCGTACTATACTTTTAGTACATATTTATGGTGATTTCCGGTTGATCAAGAATACCCAGCCTCAATTAAAAAAATTACATTTTAAAAAAAATTTTTAAAAAGTTGGTAAAAATATTTCTTTAAAATTTTTTTTTTTTTTTTCAAAAAATTTTAAAAATTTTTTTTTTTTTTTTTTTTTTTTTTTTTTTTTTTTTTTTTTTTTTTTTTTGTTTGTTTAAACGCCTAGCTCGCCTGCCGTTAGACCTGCACCCTCTCGTGATGACGTCAGAGGACAACAAGAGCTCATAGCTCCTCCCACTCTCATATGGTACACAGAAAGAACGTTATATCTCTCGTTCCTTCATATAGATTTTAAATGTGATTTCATATTAATTCGAAAAAATATATTAGTCAGACGGCAACATAAAATATTATAAAAATAATTTTGATCAGACATATCTTCCTATTGACACATAAAATAAATTCGTAAATTACTACTTATCATACTTAATAAATAAAATACAATGATTTTTAAAATATGGAGATCTCCAGGCATGCTTTTAAATATACCCACAGACACAAGGTCTTTACAACATCATCTTAAAATTTAAATTTTAAACATCTTAATAAATACCCAGTTACAAATTTCCTTTCTTAAAGAAGGAATTTTATTATATGAATAATAACGGATCTCCTTAAAAGTCCGTCTTACAAGCGTTTCTTTGTTCTACATTTTTCGCAATTTAAAATATAAATTTTTGTTACTCATAAAAATACAAAATTACACTTTCTTTCTTTATTTCTACGGACTCTCTTAACAAGGCCGTTTACACGCATCTTCGTATCGTTTCACATATCAACCTCCATCCCTACCCGATTTGGGGGGATAAGAGTACCGAAGGATAGGGGGTTCCCACCTCCTCACATTGTAAACATTTATTTAAATACACACAAGATTCCTATATTTATCATAAGACACAAAAGAAGTTTATCTGATTTTCCATTATTTTATAACATCCTTCATTTACGGAAAATCTTAATATATTACAATTACTTTTTAATAACACAAAATAATTATAAGATTAAATTTTACTTACAAAAATAACTTTGTTAATAAAAAAATACATTCCAAGCGATGGAGAGGAATTTCTATGTCCCTTTCGAAGCTCTCTGAACGACGTTACAAGTGGCTTATGTGCTCTAACAGACAGGCAATTTTAAGCTTTAGTTCGTTTCTGCATAGAGGCGAATTTAACTTTTGGGTTATTTCGTACCCTTCACAAGTTTCTTCATCTAGGCCTCGTCTTCATCACAGAGACTTTATTTTTCTTTCGTTGTTGTTATTGTTTTTTAGGCTCGCTGGTTCTTGAATTTCAAATTTTACCTAGCGCTTTTCACGAAGTGCTTTTGGAGGTCTCAATGGGGGGGGGGAGTTTTTCCTCTACCCGTCCCCCATATAATAGCAGGACGAAGCTTCTGGTATCTGAATTTGTTTAGAAGATTTTTTTTTTTTTTTTTTTTTTTATTTTTTTATTATTACGGTTTTCTTGCGACTTTGGCAGCTGTTTATTGACTAGCTGTACTTCACGCTCATTACCGTTTTTAGTATTATCACTATTGACTCTCAAGACTTTGTTTTAATAACTTCACTTGGGTAGTCATTATTATTATTATTATTATTATTATTATTATTATTATTATTATTATTAGATCATTTTTATCAAAAGGTTAGTAGATATTCCGGCCAGTCACTATACTGGGTTGTCACCACAAATGTACCACGAGTAGATGAGTTCATTAATCAAATAAACATAGAATTAACTCCCTCACCCCCTCGGGTACACTAATTAATAGATGGAAGGTGTATAGAAAAATAGTTGATGTTATTTTCTTTATTAACATTCTTTTTATATTGTTTGATCGCAGATCATAATAGATAATTTTTATTTTATATAATACATAAGGATTTTGTCATTGACAATTTGACCACATTTTCGTGAGTAATCAAATCCGAAATATTATATTTATTAGAATGACTTGCACAAGGGCGAAAGCTATACGTTTCGATGTATTGGGCTAGATTTTTGATCGCCATTCTCTCTAATTTTTATATCTTATTATTTCACTTGTGATCAATACTACGTATCAAATCTGACACTTACAAGAGATCTTCTTTATAAGAACATTAATAATAATCTAACACCTTTAATTTTATTACAAAAATAATAAATTTTGTGTGCTCGGGCGATGCCCGAGACACTTGGTAACGGCTCTGATGTCGGGGCCTCACTAACTCGCGTCTTTCCTCCGATACCAGATTTTGCCGGTAGGAGAGAGACGTTCTATTGGCTATTTCAATTTTAAATAATATACAAAAAGAATAAAAACAGTTGTGTGTATTATCTTATACAATGTAAGCAATTTTGCTGTACATAATAATAATAGCTTTTGCCTCCTAAGAGTTCTAGCTTTAGTAATTACAATAAAGATTATAATAGCATTATTTTATATAGTACTATACTTTAGTACATATTTGGTGCATCCCCGGCTAAGTCAAGAATACCCAGCCTTCAATTCTATGAGAAAAATACAATTTTAAAAAAACTATTTGAAACCAGAATATTTACAATACATGTAAAAGTGTATTATATATATATATATATATTATATTATATAGAATATACAGTATATATGATATATATATATATATATATATATAATATATATATATAATATATATATATATAATATATATATATATATATAATATATATATATAATATAATTATATATATATATATTATATATATATATAAATATATTATTATATATATATATTATATATATATTATATATATATTAGGGATTGCCGAATATTCGGTAAGTATTCGGTATTCGCCTATTTCGGCCAAATACCGATATTCGGTATCGGCATTTTTTGCCGAACATTCGGGGCCGGAATATTGAAATTTGATTTAGAAAAACTCTCTTCAAAATACCGAAGTTGTTGCAATAAATAATTGAACACTAAGCAGAAACTAATTTCCAAAAATAAAAATATAGCCCAAATTTTGAAGCCAATATGGCGAAAATCTTGTCATTTGTCAAATCCTATAAGGGCCTTTGACATTTTTCAATATTTCCAAAAAATAGAATTCATTTAGTGATATGGGATAATGGACCAAACATGGAGCTGGTATAAGGGAGAGTGTCGCTTGGTATCAATTTCATGTTTTATTCAAATGTTGCAACTATGCATTCACAATATATATGTCAGAAGTCTTGTTAAGGATTTTTATTTACTTACAGAAGCATTATTCCTCTCATTTTCACCATTCAGCAACGGCAGCTGCAAAGCTTAAAACTTTAACAGATGCAGCTAAATGTCAAACAGCATAAATGAATTCAGACGTTTCTACAACGCTGGAAACTTATGATATGCTTAAATAGATGTTTTTGGAACAAAAGTTCCCCTTACAATATACGCTGCGAATGCCAATCAGAAAAATGTTGATTGATTTTTTCAAGTGGTCAAAAATTTTTTCCATTTACTTGAGCCATTTGATAACATATTAAACGTGAAGTAACAGTCGTCCAAGTGATCCCTTCCATTTTAGTAATAAATCTATTTTTAAATAAGGCAATAAAAGCAAAAGCTTCAGTGGAATAATTATACTCGTTGAAGAGCTTAAGAAATTCAGTAGAAAAAAGACTTTCAAAGTTTCTATGTGATAATCTTTGTGTGTGGCTACTTTCTTAGATCTGCGATCAGCTAATTTTTCACCATGAATCAGATGAATCAGTAAAAATATGTCGTTGAGGCATGGAAAGAAATGCATGAAAATTTAGCTCCTGAACTCTCTGCTGAGATGATTCACGTAGTGGGAAGTGCTGAAGGTTCCATTTTCACATCTTTAATGGATTGTTTTTAAAGAAATTGTGCATCAAATCGTCATACAGAAAAGAAAGTTGAGAGTGAAAAAAAGAAAGTCCCATTCTTCTGACGATGTTATTATTGTACATAAAAGTAAAGGCTACATACGGAATTACATCAAGAAATAAACAAATATATAGTTGCCTACTTTGACCAGTAAATGGGGAAAAACACTGGAAATAGTTTTATGAATTTGAAAAAACTAGCTTGAATAACCTTTCGTTCCACCCGTCTCAGTCGAAAGTGGAAAGGAATATTTAGAAACAGGAGGAAATATTTATGAAGCCACAAGAAATAGGTTATCCCTTGAAAATGGAGAACTGCTTAATGTTCTGTCATTTTAACTTTAGAGCTTATTCAAATGAAGTTTAGTTTAATTATCTTAAACTATGAAATTTCAATTTTTATTTAATTATTTTAATATCGTGAATGGTTTGCTATAAGGTAAGAAATAGTTATTTAATTTTGTTTATTACTGGTAACTATAACACTGGTAAACATGAAATTTCTGGGAAGGGGTTTCGCAATTGATTATGCTGATGCCAAAAATGTAATCGGTTTGGCATATCACATCGCATTTGTGAGAAATTGTGTGTAACCACAGATTTGTAAAATTTTATGATTATTACCTTTTTCAAAGAGGTTCTATCACAATTATTGGAATATATATATAATATTATATAATATATATATATATATATATACTATATATATATTATATTATATATATATATATAATATAATATATATATATATATATATATATATATATATATATATATAATAATATTATATATATATATATAATATATATATATATATATAATATATATATAATATATATATATATATATATAGTATATATATATATTATATATAAGATATGAAGGGAGAGAAAACAAAAATCGCAATGATATGTACATGTCTTGAAGATATATTGTTAAACATATAAACAACTATAAATAAAGAGTAATATGGGACAACAATGAATGTAATAGAAGGAATGGGTTAGTTAATGTAAACATACCTACGATGGTAGTAACTTTCTCTCCGTAGACGATCTTACTGTGCATAGCGTCTGGAATATCTCTCATCAAGCTCCCAACAATAGTCGGCAATCATATTGATATCCCACTTTGCCCTGGTAACGTCCTTCCATGGAACTTTAGGATCTTGATGGAAGCGTTCACCCGGCTCATCACTAACATCGCCTAGGTTATCCAAAAATTTTCTTAGGTGAGAATGTAAATAGTGCAACTTTATACTCATTCTATATCCATGAGAATGAAAACTGTTCTAAGCAGTTCCTGTACAATGTAGTTGGTTTCTCGGCTTTCTTGCCCCAGAAAATCTGAGCTTACATCGAAAAAAGCATTCCACAACTCTTGCCCTAACACAGTCAATTGTTGTAGCAAAGGCAGCCTTATCACGGAGGAGTGTCCGTAATTGTGGGCCATCAAATATCCCCGCTCTTTTCTTTCTCGTCACTCAGACCAGAAACGTTGAGCATATATAGCGGAAGCTTTCACCATCATGGTCCAGGGCCTTCACAGAATTACGTTTCATAAACCAGTTTTATGTGTAGTTGAGTAAGATGATGTTTTCTCCTGTACAAGTGTTCACGACGATGTTCCTGCACCTGGCGTTTCAAGGTTTCCGTCGGTGCCATTCTATTTTGGGTCCAGTTGATTCCTTTGCCGCCCCGGCTGTGCCCAATTAAGCACAGGAAGCATGAATATTTGGTGAAACCTGCTTTGTAGACCGAGCAAAAATGTTTACCATTTTGAGGTCGACGCATATTTACCATCCATGTACCTTGATTTTTGCATACTCCTCTATCATCCGTACCGAGTACCCTACTGGAACCAAAGCATACCTGTTGCGGTTGTGTAACAACACACACTTTAAACTGCTCTTGGAAGTGTCATAAAACAGTCGCCACTCACCTGCATCGTATGCTGGGAGTCCCATAGCGAGTAGTAGGCCTGCAACTTCACTGCAATACACAAGGTTACCATCTGACTGGAAGAGCCTCCGCAGCTCTGCTTCTCTGTTACGATAAAATGTTACTCTTGTGCCATAGTCCAGTAGTTATTTTTCATGCAACCTCGAAGCCAACAGCTCAGGACAACTTCGGCAAATACAACTCTCATACAAGATCGTTCAGTTCACCCTGGGTGAACAATGACGGACCATCCGACTGTATTTCAGATGGATGATAGACATCATCCAGGCCATTGGCATCCATACATGTAGACGTACTAAAGTTACCACATGCTTCCCGAATATCAACCGCAGTAAACTTGCTGCTAATGTAGATATATGCGGAAGGTAACGTTATTGTAGGGCCTAACCTAAAACTAGTAAATCCTACATACCAGGTAAGCCATCCTTGTGTCATGTTTCTAAAAATATAGTAATTGTAGATACCCAAGTTGGAAATGAAAAGTAAATAAATAAAAAATTATGTATATATATGTAGGAAAATGAAAAAATGTTGGTTGAAATATATATATATATATATAATATATATATATATATTATATATATATATATCTATATATATATATTATATATAGCGAAACATTTCTATTTATATAATATATATATATATATATATATATATATATATATATATATAATATATATATATAATATATATATATAATATATATATATAATATATTATAAATATATATATATATATAATATATATATATATATATTATATATATATAACGAACAAACCAACACTCACAAACACACACAACGCAACCTCAACCAACCCCAACAACACACAACCAACAACAATAAAACCACACACACAAAACCCACACCACACCACACGAAACACCAACAACACACCACCACCCCAACACATCACCCAAACCCCCACAAAACACACCAACACCCCACCACACAACCCCAACCAACACCCCAACCAAACACGACCCACACAGCAACACACCAACCCACCACACACATATAACCAAAACCACAAACACAACCACACAACAAACAAAAAAAACAACAACCAACAAACAACACACACAACAAAACCACCCAGCACCGCACACAAACCACATCACCAACCAAAAACAAAGCACAAACAGAAAAACAACCCACAACACCGAAACCACACCGACCCGCACCAACCCACACACCATCCACAACACCTCAACGCACCACAACCAACCCACACAACAGACCACACAGCAACAAAACATCCACAACAACAACCCACCACACCACAAACACACACACATCAACCCAACAAAAAAAACCAAACCGCAAGAACAACAACCCACACAAAAAACAAAACACACAACAACACAACCACCCACACCACACCGAAAACAAACCACAACACCACACCACAAAAACAAGCAAATCAAAACCTATGTCCACAAACAGCAAGTAATCCAGGTCACCAAAATCACAAACCAACCAAAACAACACACACACAACACGACAGACACAAACACAACAGCAACACCACACAAACCCAACAAACCACAACAACACACAACCAACAAACCCAAAAAACACACAAAACAACCCCAAGACACCACAAACACAACGCCCAAACATACATAAAACACCCCCACCAACACATTATACACATCATTCAACACACACCAAAGCCACCACGCAACAACCTGGGGCACCACACCAGCATCGATCGAAGAGTTAACAAACCCCACCACCGCACCAGCAGCGTCCATCACCGGAACCACACCTGGCACACCCCCAGCCACGAAAAACTCAACCGTCACACCACCAGGACCACAAACTCCACCGCACAAACCACAACCAACAACCACATCAAACCACACCAAAACAAACAACCAAACAACAACCAAACACCCCAAAACAACAACCCCACAACCAAACAACCACAACAAAAACCCCACCCCCCCACACAACACACCCAAACAACAACAGAACTGCACACCATCACCATCAACACACGCCACAACAACCAATCACCGCACCACACACACACGACCCAACCACCAACAAACATAACAAAAACCCACAAAACGCCAAAAGAAACACACACACAACACAACACAACAGCATGAACACAAGACACATCCAAACCACAAACGACCAACAAACCAACAACACGCACCACAACAAACCCAGCCAACACAACCAACACCAACCAAAACCAAACACCACAAAACCAAAACACCAACACCAACGCCACCACACAAACCCAGCCACAAAAACCCAACAAAGACACACAACCAACAACACACGCACACAACACAACAAAAACAAACACAACACACACCACAACACAACCACACAACACAGCAAAAACAAACACAACAACACAACACACACAACACAACAAACCCCAAAACAATCAAACCACACCCAAAGCACAACCACAAACCACAAAAACCACAACAACACAACCCAAAGCCAACAAAAAAACAACACAACCCACACAACCACAAACACGACACAACCACAAACAACAAACAAACCAACCCCACAACCACACAACCAAAACACACAAGACCCAAACCAAGCCCCACAACCCACAAAACAACGCAACATACACAACACCACCCAACACCCACCACCCACAAAAACACCACCAACAAACAAACCAAACAAACACACAAAACGACAAAAACACAGCAAACACCAGCAACGGAATTATATATATATGGATATGAGTGTGTGTTTATGTATGTGTGTGGGTAAGGTATATATGTATACCTGTGTGTATATAAAATATGTATATTCTTTTAACAGCACTAATGAAATAATGAATGATGCTAGAGAGAAAATTTGGTTGTAAATAGCAATGAAGGAGATGATAAAGTTTTATGAGTTTAAAAAAAAAAATAAAAAAAATAAATGTATATAGTTTCAAAGTTAAAATAGTTCGTAATGACTAAAGTAAAATATAAAATATCATAGTAGACAGAAGTCATGAAATTATTATCTTGGTTAGATTATGTTAAATAAAGAATAATAGTTTTCGAATAGGGCTGAAATGTATTAAAATTGTCCTTGAAATAATATTGATATATATTGGTTACAGAAAAGAACATCGAAGAAAAGATTTTACAGAAATGGCAACACTCTATGACGTCATAAATACAAAGCAATATGGCGGACGTACAGTGAAAATCGACTCACTTATTGTCTGGATCTCATCCTGATAGCAGTGATTTTTGTTGTGCTCTGTTACCATTTATCATTTCGACTTTGACATACGTTATTTCATTATTTAGACTTTGCATATTTTAGCGCAATTATCAGAATTTGTTTATTTATTGAAAATGCTAGAATATTATTTGTAAATGATGTTTAACTTTTATAATTTATTTGATCAACATCTGATTTAAATAAAGTTGAGAGCATGTAATGAAGCTACACGTTATTTAAAAGGATTGGTAAATGGTAATATGAATTTAAATTAAATAAATATAATATTATTATTAGTAGTATTGCGCTGGCAGTTGACTTTGATTTCAGCTTTTTGCATGGCAGGTTCAGGCGTCAATAAACAGAATTGTTTAAGTATTAGTAAGTTGAGAAATACACACTGTGCTTTGGCATTTATTGTCCAAAAATATTATTGTTTAGATCACGCAACTTGTTTATGAACGAAAAAAAAAAATAATTAAATATTACTATATTTGTGATTTGATCGATCTTAGTTACATGTTGTACAGAAAATTATTAAAAGTTCTAAAGTTTATTTTGATATTTAAAGAATTTGATTAAAGTGAAAAAATTGAAGCTTTTGTTCTGATAGTTCCTTGTTTTTAGTTGAGTTTCATTTTATTTGAGAGATTTTGGTCATTTAATATTGATAAGGAAATTCATGGTTGTTGACAAGGACGCGGCCATTTTGATTAAAAAGCCGGCAGCCGCCATCTTTAAATTCAGCCGCCATTTTGAAAGTGACAGTGACTTAAAGCATTAACTGTCTGAATTGTTTGAATAGTTAAGGTGATTAAGATATATCATCTTTGACAATTAAAATAGTTTGATAGATTAACACGATTAATAGTTGAAATTATAATATTATGAAAGAATATTTAATTCTGTTGAAATAAATATAGTAGTCCTTGGACTTAACAGAATTATTTAAGACTTGATCTGATTTAGGACTTTGATAAATTTTCAATTAGTTCGTGATGATTAATAATTTGTGACTTTGTAATAGAACTTAATTTACAGTACCATTGACAGTTAATAGATTAAACAGTACTTAGAAATTACAGTGCTTAGTTTATACTGCATTGATTTGACTTCAACTTTGAAAGAAAATAACAGGACTTAGTTTTGTTAAACATAGACCTGGTTAGACTTAGAATTAAATTTAATCGGACTTTGATTGATTTAACTTAGAATTCGATTTTGAAATTAGAACTCGACTTTTCTGAAATTGATATTCGACTGTGAAGTTAACATTTGACTTTACCTATGATACTCGACTTTGAGTTTGACCTTTGATTATCTGAACTTAGCCTTTGATGGTAATTATTTAACTTAGTTTTCAACTTTGACGGTTTGAGTTGACTTATAGTTTTAACTTTAACTTTTCGAATTTAGATTTCGATTTTTACGATTTGCCTTTAGTTTCGACTTTAGCTTTGCAGATTGGTTTTGACTTTACTTAACTGGTCTTTCGATTTAAATTATTTATAGTTGATTACGGTAATTTTCAACTTTAGTTGATATAATTTAATTTTGGTAATCGATTTTTAGGTTGTTCCAACTCTGATATTACAGTTGGATTGCAGCTTGATTGAGTGAGATTTCGTAATTATTTTATGACTTAATAAGATTTACTTTTCTTTAATTGAGTGTTTACGATTAATGCATATTTCTGATTGTGCATTATTTATAGTGAGATATTTTAATTGACTCAACATTTACAAGGTGGATTGAAGGTTTGAATACTTTGAAGTTTGATAACACTAGTTTGATACATTAAACCTTACAACGGTTTAATAGTAATTACAATCGACTTTGAGAAATATTGATGGAAACCTTAGATATTTAGGCTCAATTGACAATTTGGATTTTACAATAGCTTTTGATTATTAAATTAAAAGTTGGTCTTGATTTGTTGCCTTTATATTGAAAGTAAAAGGTAACCGGTTTGAAAACATAACAAAGATTTAGGGACGATTTATTAAACCAGATTCATATAGCTAACATTTGATACAAGCAATATTTTTATTTGAGATTTGAGTTTGACTAGTTAGATATTTTGATAAAAACAGTTTATAACTATTGAGTGAGTCGTATTGGAGTAATGAAGAATAGCATCTGAAAGGCTCTCGAAGTTCTTATTATCTGTAAAAAAGCATTCTACGAATACATCTGACTACGAATACCTTTAACTACCAACACATCTAACTACTGAGGATAGGGAAAAGAACACAATAGTTTTTATTTAGAATTAGACACAACGCTCTGTAAGTTTTTTGTTTATTTTACCACTATACACCTTTAAAGTTGGACAGTTAGTTTAGTTTTATTTGCTGCAATTTTTTCTTTAGGTGGTGCAAATATTTGAGGCCATTACTAGTGCACTACAACAAGAATAAAATAAAATGGTGCCGTTGACCAGTTCATACTAGTTATTGCGGACATACGTTTTTTTTGCATTTATTTTTCCCACCTTTCTTTTTTTTTTTGGGCCCTTCCTGTTTTGCCTTTTCCCTTAAGTTACCTCTTTAGTAGGGGGGTGTGTGTGGGGTAAACCCCCATTCCTAACATTCCTAGCTTGCAAATACATTAGTTGTATATTAAAGAATAAAACAATAACTTAGAATGGATAATCAGAATAATGAAAGCGAAGTAGAACAGGAGGTAGAGGTTGATTCGGGAGAACCGGTGGAGCAGGTGGAAGTTGATGAGGGATTGGATGAAGCTGTAGGAGGATTCATGGAATCAACACCAGTAGTAGATAGTGAAACAAGAGATAACATATTAAATAATCCACCACTACCGCCTACACCAGAACACCCGACACTATACAACCCATACGCTACTAGAACATTAGTGCCCCCACCATTAAAATTTTCAGTGGATTCAGGGTGGGAATTTGAGGAATTCCTTCAGGAATTCGAAGTTTATTGTGCACACACGTACTCAAAAGTACCAGAAACCTGGAGCAGAGTATTAGGTAACTATTTGGAGGGTGAAATATTAGATATAGTAGCGAATGAGCGAGTATGGGGTGGAAAAGAATCAGTTATACGAAGGTAAAAGAAACTTGAGGAGGCATATATAAGAGCAATTAACAACTTAGCCAGAGTGTACTACTACTGCGGATTGTTTGTGTGCGACTAGTAGAAACAAGAACGAATCAATAATAAATTATTCTATGCGACTAGACAGGCTCGCAGCATTGGCTGGCATGGACAGTGCTCAAATATTATATGGACAAATGAAGAAATTGAAAATCATGGATGGACTTAACAACGATGCAGCCGCTAAAGTTAAGTTTGCCACACTATCAGATCCCAACATGAATGTAAATAAGGTAGTGGAAATAGCTCACAACGTGGAAAAATGTTTTCAGCCAAGTAAATCGAATAAAAACGAGGAGAAACGACAGAACAAACAAGAGACAGCAAAGAAAAAGGAAATACAAGTAACAGGATTAGATGAAGAAAAAGATCAGAAACCTAAGTGTACTTTTTGTCAACGAGAGGGTCATCAAGAGGAAAGATGTTATAAGAAAAACAATTGTTGTTTTTGTTGCGGAAAAAGAGGTCACAGAATTCAAGACTGTCGAAACAGAAAATCACAACAAGAAAGCACAAGCAGTTCAGCCAGAAGACAAGAAACCACCGCTAGCGCCAATAATGAAAGAACAAGAACCACGAAAACATTAAGTTGCCCTTACTGTGGTCAAGATCATCTAATGAAAGACTGTGTTGATTTTAAAGAAGCAATGAGAGGGGCAAGACAGTCGGAAAACGAATAACACCCTTGGAAAAGCAAGGTAATAAGGGTGTTAAAGAAGAAAACCTTGCAGTGGCAATTTGTGATAAACGTATTTATGTGTCCTTGGACACAAAAAGAGGAACTGTTAAGGCTTTGATTGACACAGGAGCTGAAGTGAATCTGATGTCATTGGACGTTGTTAAAAGACTAGGATTAAAAATAATAAAACAAAACAGCATACAATTAATAGGAGTTCATGGAGATTGTGAGCCCACTTGTGGTGAAGTGTATGTTTCTTTTTATTTAGGAGGTTACTTAGTAAAAGAGGAACGATTTATCGTTAGCGATAAAACAAAACATGATATAATACTAGGTATAGGGTTCATAAAGACCCATTGTTTGAATATCAACATAAAAGAAAATCAATTGACTTGCCACTTTCAAGAACATGAAGTATTCCTCTGTGACTTGAGCCGAAATGAAACATCATTGGATGACATAGAATTGACATTGAAGGAAAACGTTACAATCAAGACAGGATATGTAAATACTATAGAATTAAGTTGGCCTAATGGTATAGAGAAACCATATTTGTATGGAACAGAAAGAGTTAATCATGATTTGAATAACATGGGACTGTTGGTGTCTAATGCTGTGAATTCTGGCCCTCATACTTTGGTTAGTGTTATTAATATGAGCGATGAAGACATACATTTACAATCTGGAATTGTCATAGCCAAAGCAGTGGAATTGATTGAAAAGGGAAATAAGTTAATGGAAGTAAAGAATGTTTGTACACTGGAACAAAACCAAGTAAACGAGCAACAAGAATCATTGGAAGAAAGATTCCAATTAAATGAAACAGATTTAACTCAAAAACAACGAGAAGAAGTCATTAGAGTTTTGAAAGGTTTTGAAGACATAATAAGTAAGGACGAACATGATGTAGGATATACAGACAAGGTGGCACACCACATCAAATTAACAGACGAAACTCCTATTAAACAAAAAATTCGACGGTTTAATCCAAAAATACAAGCCTTAGTGGATGAAGAATTGACTGAGTTAGAAGAACAAAAAATAGTTCAACCATCAAATAGTCCTTGGAGTAGTCCAATAGTGCCAGTTGTGAAGAAGAATGGTAAGATGAGAGTCTGTATAGACTATCGAGCTTTAAATCAAAGAACCATTAAAGATAGTTTTCCGTTACCCATAGCTGCAGATTATATTTATAGTCTAAAGGGATCAGTCTACTTTTCCCTTCTCGATATGACAAAAGGTTATTACAACGTGCCCGTAGACGAGGAATCCAGACCTTTAACTGCTTTTTCCACCGCTACTCGACATCTGGAGTTTGTTAGATTACCGTTTGGTCTTAGCAACAGTCCAGCTACGTTCCAACGACTGGTTAATCTTATGTTGAAGGGTTTTGATTGGACCCAAGTAATCGCATATCTGGATGATATTTTAATTCTGGGAAAAGATTTTGAAGACCACTTAAGAAACCTAAAGAATGTCCTCACAAAACTACGAGAATATAACCTCAAAATCAAACCAGAAAAATGCAGCATTTTCAGACGAAAGGTTAAGTTTTTGGGACAAGAAGTAAGTGAAAGGGGATTATTACCATTGCAGGATTACATCAAAGCTATTAAAGAGGCCAAGGTCCCACGGACCGTAAAACAACTACAAAGCTTCCTAGGAAGTATAAATTATTACAGAAGGCATATACCGAATGCCGCTCAGTTAATGAAGCCCTTGTCATGTTTAACATCGGGAAAAAATCTAAAGTGGACTACCGAATGTCAATATAGCTTCGATCAGCTAAAGGAAGCACTAACTGAAGCACCAATTTTGTCATTTCCTGATTACAATAGTACACAACCGCTTGAATTATATGTAGACGCCTCAGGAACTGGGGCTGGAGCTTGTTTAAAACAACAACAAGGAGGTATTACCAAAGTAATTGCATATGCTTCAATTTGTTTTAGTGGAGCCCAGATACATTACAGTACCCTAGAAAAGGAATTGGCTGCATTACGTTGGGGAGTGAAAATGTTTAAAGTCTTTTTGAGGTGTCGCAGATTTGTTATTTGGTCAGACCATCAGCCATTGACTTACCTACATAATATGGCCGGAATTAACTCTCGAATAGCCAGAACTTTAACAGACTTAGCAGAATATGATTTTGAGATCCGGTACATACCAGGCAAATTAAATTTCATCAGTGATTTCCTTTCAAGATGTGGACCTGATGATACCACAGAGGCAGTGGCCTTGGAGCAGGAACAAGATTTAATACTGTTTGGATTTAACATACAGTTAGTCCCTGGAGGAGGGAATTCATTGTTCCAGGCCGTGGCCTTGTACCTTTTCGGGAACAAGGACCAACATAAAATACTTAGAGAAGGTGCTGTGAGTGAAATCCAAAAGGACATAACTAAGTACGGATTGAACGATAGTAAGCATCACCGACAACAATTGAAGAGAATGGGCCATACAGGAACATTAGTATCTGGTGAAGTCGTAGAAGCGTGTGCAAGATTAAACAATATGTCTATATGGGTGTACCATGGAAAAGAACTTAAGATACAATATAATACTAACTCGACAAAAGAGTTACCTGTTTGTCATTTGAGATGTGTAGATGGTGTTCACTTTGACCTATTGATTCCGGAAACGAAGGAAGTTCAATCTTTGGATCTTTTCGGTGGAAATGGGATTGTTTATGATTTGATCGACATATGTAATGATGAAAGTTCTCATAAGGAAGTTATTCTGTTCAACCTCGTAGATGGGTCAGAAGGTGAAGAAGAGGAGAGGGCAGGAGACCAAGAAGTAGTTGAAAGGAGTGAATCTGGAGATACGCAGAGTGAAAGTGAAGAGGAAGAACGGAGTAATTTGGATGAAGGTGAACAGGAGTTGTCTGGAGTAGAGTTGCCAAAATTGAAAGAAGACCTTGTGTATGTTTATGATGAAGAAAGATTAAGAACAAAAATAAAAGAGAGACAGAAAGATGATCACCAATTGTTGAAAGTAAGTGAGGTGATTTGTGGAGAAGAAACTGAAGTGGAAAAAATCAGACTAATGAAACAGAATCATGTACTCAGACCTTTTAGTAGATACATCCGAGAAATAATCTGTCAAGAGGGTTACTTGATGAAATTAGTGGAAGGAAGATCAATTCCTATGATTGCTTATAAGGATATGTTTCATCTATGTATAGACATTCACAAAAAATACTTTCATATGGGAAGAGATAAATTGCTAAAAAAGGTAGAAAGTATAGCTTGGCATCCGAAGGTTTATTATATTTGTAACACGATCACAAGAACTTGTATAAAGTGCCAGGAAAATAAGGGAGTTCCTGCGCGAAGGAATAAACCACCAACATGGAAAATAAATGCTAAGAATCCTTTTGATATCGTTGCATTGGATTTAATGGAGCTACCATTAACCACCAAAGGAAATAAATATGTGTTAGTGGGAGTAGATGTCTACTCTAAATGGTTGATGGCTGTGGCTGTTCCGAACAAGAAGGCAGATACCATACTGGAAACTTTTCGTAACATGTTGGCCACTTTCTTAAAAAACCCGAAAGAAGTTCAAACGGACAATGGTTCGGAATTCAGAAATCAGTTAATGGACACATTTTTAGAAAAGAGAAACATTCATCACAGATTAAGTGCGGCTAATACCCCACAAACAAACGGGATTGTAGAAAGAATAAATAGAACCATATTAAACATGTTAAGAATGTTGGACGATAAAACTACATGGGATTCTTGTTTAGGTGACATCATAAGCACTTACAATCATAGTTATCACCGAGAACTGAACCAAACACCAGCCAGTTTGTTTTTGGAAAACGTAAAGAAGAAAGAATCAGAGGAACTAACATGGAAAAAGAAAGATCCGAACTACGAACCTTTTAAGCTGGAAGAATTAGTCTTAAAGAAAAATAATTACAAGGGACACGCGGTACAAAATAAATTGGCTAAGAAGTACCACAGACCATATAGAATTGTTAAAGTTTATGGAAACGGTGTGTTATACGACATACAACATAAATATAGGAATACACTTTTGTACAGAATACACCAAGTACATCTGAAAAAATTTTATGAGATACCAAAAGAATTAGAGGAAGAAAATGAGGAACCAGAAAAAGAAAAGTCTATATCTGAAAACAGTTTCGAGGGTTTTGATCCTTTGGATTTTCGTTCTGTTCCTAGAGATTTTGAAGGATTTGAAGAAGAAGAAACAGTTAAGAATTCATTTGCCCTTAATTGGAAAAAACTTGAAAGATTCAGTATACCTTTTGGGTCAGGAGTTGAAGAAAAAGAGAAAGAATATAAGGATGCAGGTATACAGGTTGAAGAAATATGGGAACAAAGATTATTCGAAACTGGATCTTACGAGGGAAATACTTTAGAAGATACTATTAGTATGTCTGAGGAAACTATCTATTATGACACAGTAAACATGGAATCGTGGATCGTTGAGGAGATCTGCAGGGAGTAAAGTGATGTTTGAGTAATGTGGTACAAGTTTTTTTTTTTGAATTGCATTTTCTTACCAATCGAAAAGAAAGATTGGTTTGACAATGTGAAATATGAAGAGGTTTAGTTTAATTGAAAAAAAAAAAAAAAAAAAAAAAAAAAAAAAAAAAAAAAAAAAAAAAAAAAAAAAAAAAAAAAAAAAAAAAAAAAAAAAAAAATTTTTTTTTGTTTTATAAAATATGATGCCTAATAATAAAAAAGGATTGTTTTGGCAATCGCAAGAAAGACTATATTAGTAACTAAAAACAGTTGCTTTAGTAAGCAAGGATAAAGTTGTCCTGTTAATCGGAGAGATTGCTGGGACAACAAGAATTAATATATAAGTTGCCCTGGTTATTGGGGAACCAATTGCCTTGGCAATTGGATACAAAAAATTAGGAATAAATAAATAAAAAGACTGCTTTAACAATATGAAATAAATTATTGCTTTGGCAGTCGGATAAAGAGATTAATTGAAAGAGATAAGGACTGGCTTAGTAATATAAATGAAATATTGCTTTGGCAGCCGGAAAAGATAATAGAAAATTTTGTCAGTTGAGTAACCATTGTTTTAATTGATTATTTCAGAATGACTACCAGACGAAGGACATCAAACCCAGATGAGTTGTCATCAGAAAAGATCATAGTTGTTGGAGACAGTCGGGTGCGATCTTTGGCGGAATACCCCAGATGGGCCCCATACACCGATATAACATTCTATTACAAAAATGGCATAAAGCTGATGGAAATGTTACAACTCACAGAAGCTATTCTTGAACGAAATATGGAATTGGGGGATGACTTGATCCAAATAGTCATCTTAGTAGGGTTGCATTGCGACTTTACCCGATTAAAATACTTCCGAAACACCAACAAACAGATCATGGTACCCAATTCAGAATTGCAAATGGAAAGATATGTTGTTACACTAGCCAGACAGTTAATTAGATGGGGAAGACAATACCCATTTTGCAAAGTGATCTGTACTATACCGTTTACACCCGATTTTGACCGATACAACTATAAGAGACTTAGAGGAAATTTAAATAAGGAACAGCTTGAACAACAATACACCACTAGAATGAGTCGACGCTATTTGCGAGATTTTGTAGACATAATCAACGACTTTTATGTTCAATGGAAGGAATATATACGTCCTAAACCGCTTGCTCTGGCACGGATGGGGCAGTATACATGGAAAGAAACAAAGTCTAGGAGACAAGGTACAAGAAGGAGAATAGATCCCCGAGAAAATATGGAACCCTACCCTGGCCAAACCACTGATGGAATTCACATGCGAGAGAAAGCTGTCAAACATTTCTGGAGATTGTGTAAAGAGGGCATTAGACATTTCAAAAAATTTAGTAAAAAAGGATATGAATGGGAAGATAACCACCATGAGATGTGTTTGTGGACCATAGATTTAGACCCAGTAGAACCACGAATTTACAATGATGATACAAGAACATGGGTCGAAATCAGAAGTGGATGGCTAGAGGGGGATTTCTTGGAGGAAAGCACACAAATGGACAAATTAAAAATACACTATGTAAAAGTGATAAAAGGACGTACCACTAAAATCATTAAAGAAGACATATGGTATGATGAAATTAAAATCGAACCTACTAATGAAGTAATTGATGAGACTGAAAACTGAGAGAATGTAATCATAAGACCACACGACGTGATCTTTCGGAATGGAGGTATTGTAGGGCCTAACCTAAAACTAGTAAATCCTACATACCAGGTAAGCCATCCTTGTGTCATGTTTCTAAAAAATGTAGTAATTGTAGATACCCAGGAAAATGAAAAAATTATATAAATGAAAATATGTATTATTATATATATATATATATATATATATATATATATATATATATATATATATATATATATATATATATATATATATATATATATATATATATATATATATATATATATATATATATATATATATATATATATATATATATATATATATGTGTGTGTGGATATGAGTGTGTGTTTGTGTGTGTGTGTGGAAGTATATATGTATACCTGTGTGTATATAAAATATGTATATTCTTTTAACAATACTAATGAAATGATGAATGATGCTAAAGAGAAAATTTGGTTGTAAATAGCAATGAGAGAGATGATAAAGTTTTATGAGTTTTAAAAATAATTGTATATAGTTTCAAAGTTAAAATAGTTCGTAATGACTAAAGTAAAATATAAAATATCATAGTAGACAGAAGTCATGAAATTATTATCTTATTTAGATTATTTTAAATAAAGAATAACAGTTTCCGAATAGGGCTAAAATGCATTAAAATTGTCCTTAAAATAATATTGATATATATTGGTTACAGAAAAGAACATCGAAGAAAAGATTTTACAGAAATGGCAACACTCTATGACGTCATAAATACAAAGCAATATGGCGGACATACAGTGAAAATCGACTCACTTATTGTCTGGATCTCATACTGTTAGGAGTTATTTTGTTGTGCTCTGTAAATTTAGTTAGAACACTTATTGTCTGGAGCTCATCCTGATAGCAGTGATTTTTGTTGTGCTCTGTTACCATTTATCATTTCGATTTTGACATACGTTATTTCATTATTTAGACTTTGCATATTTTAGCGCAATTATCAGAATTTGTTTATTTATTAGAAAGTGCTAGAATATTTTTGTAAATAGTTTAAACTTTGTATATTTATTTGATCAACTCTGATTTATAATATAAGTTGGAGACATTGTATATTTTGAAGCTACAAGTATTTAAAAGGATTTAAAGGTAATATGAATTTTTAAATTAAATAAATATACCATTATTATTAGTTAGTATTGCGCTGGCAGTTGACTTTGATTTCAGCTTTTGCAGTGGCAGTCAGCGTCAATAAACAGAATTGTTTAAGTATTAGTAAGTTGAGAAATGCACACTGTGCTTTGGCATTTATTGTCCAAAAATATTATTGTTTAGATCACGCAACTTGTTTATGAACGAAAAAAAATAATTAAATATTACTATATTTGTGATTTGATCGATCTTAGTTACCTGTTGTACAGAAAATTATTAAAAGTTTTAAAGTTTATTTTGATATTTAAAGAATTTGATTAAAGTGAAAAAATTGAAGCTTTTGTTCTGATAGTTCCTTGTTTTTAGTTGAGTTTCATTTTATTTGAGAGATTTTGGTCATTTATTATTGATAAGGAAATTCATGGTTGTTGACAAGGACGCGGCCATTTTGATTAAAAAGCCGGCAGCCGCCATCTTTAAATTCAGCCGCCATTTTGAAAATGACAGTGACTTAAAGCATTAACTGTCTGAATTGTTTGAATAGTTGAGGTGATTAAGATCTATCATCTTTGACAATTAAAATACTTTGATAGATTAACACGATTAATAGTTGAAATTATAATATTATGAAAGAATATTTAATTCTGTTGAAATAAATATAGTAGTCCTTGGACTTAACAGAATTACTTGAGATTTGACTTAATTGGGACTTTGATAAAATTTTAATTAGTTCGTGAGGATTAATAATTTGTGACTTTGTAATAGAACTTAATTTACAGTAACCTTTGACAGTTAATAGATTAAATAGTACTTAGAAATTACAGTGCTTAGTTTATACTGCATTGATTTGACTTCAACTTTGAAAGAAAACAATAGGACTTAGTTTTGTTAAACATAGACTTAGTTAGACTTAGAATTAAATTTAATCGGACTTTGACTGATTTAACTTGGAGTTCGACTTTGAAATTAGGACTCGACTTTTCTGAAATTGATATTCGACTTTGAAGTTAACATTTGACTTTACCTATGATACTCGACTTTGAGTTTGACCTTTGATTATCTGAACTTAGCCTTTGATGGTAATTATTTAACTTAGTTTTCAGCTTTGACTGTTGAGTTGACGTATAGTTTTAACTTTTCAGATTTAGCTTTCGACTTTAACTTTTCAGATTTAGCTTTCGACTTTAACTTTTCAGATTTAGCTTTCGACTTTAACTTTTCGAATTTAGACTTCGATTTTTACGATTTGCCTTTAGTTTTGACTTTAGTTTTGCAGATTGGTTTTGACTTTACTTAACTGGTCTTTCGATTTAAATTATTTATAGTTGATTACGGTAATTTTCAACTTTAGTTGATATAGTTTAATTTTGGTAATCGATTTTTAGGTTGTTCCAACTCTGATATTACAGTTGGATTGCAGCTTGATTGAATGAAAATTTCGTAATCATTTTCTGGCTTAACAGGATTTATTTTCTTTAATTGAGTGTTTACGATTAATGCATATTTCTGATTGTGCATTATTTATAGTGAGATATTTTAATTGACTCACAACAGTTACAAGGTGGATTGAAGGTTTGAATACTTTGAAGTTTGATAACACTAGTTTGATACATTAAACCTTACAACGGTTTAATAGTAATTATAGTTGATTTTGAGAAATATTGATGGAAACCTTAGATATTCAGGCTCAATTGACAATTTGGATTTTACAATAGCTTTTGATTATTAAATTAAAAGTTGGTCTTGATTTGTTGCCTTTATATTTGAAGTAAAAGGTAACCGGTTTGAAAACATAACAAAGATTTAGGAACGATTTATTAAACCAGATTCATATAGCTAACATTTGATACAAGCAATATTTTTATTTGAGATTTGAGTTTGACTAGTTAGATATTTTGATAAAAACAGTTTATAACTATTGAGTGAGTCGTATTGGAGTAATGAAGAATAGCATCTGAAAGGCTCTCGAAGTTCTTATTATCTGTAAAAAAGCATTCTACGAATACATTGGACTACGAATACAGTTAACTACCAACACATCTAACTACTGAGGATAGGGAAAAGAACACAATAGTTTTATTTAGAATCAGACACAACGCCTGTAAGCCTGCTTATTTTACCCACTATACACCTTTAAAGTTAGACAGTCAGTTTAGTTTTATTTGCTGCAATTTTTTCTTTAGGTAGTGTAAATATTTGAGGCCATTACTAGTGCACTACAACAATAATAAAATAAAATGGTGCAAGTATCGGTGTATCGGTATCGCTTAAGTAAATTTTTGTGTATCGATGTATCGGTATCGCTTAAGCAAATTTTTTTCGCCCATCACTGGTATATATATATATATATATATATATATATATATTTATATATATATATATATATATATATATATATATATATATATATATATATATATATATATATATATATATATATATATATATATATATTCTTTCTTCATCTTCCTTATTTCCTAAGATTAGAGTAAGTGGTGCGAAGTAAGAAAGCCCAGCCTTACCGCCCCCTCAGTACCATTAATTAGTGATAACTCGTCGCAGTCAGAAAATCCACCCTAGAGCTTCATGGGACCACGAATGGACCCTCACTATGGTAGATCGTCAATGGGTGGTTCATCCCTTGGCCCAGGTGGGCCACAACCATACCAATCACAAAACCCCGTCATTCACTCCTGTTATACACCTTCTTCTCGCCTCTACAACTCACACCTCTCTCCTTCAAACATTCGCTTACTGACTCAATCCACTTTTCGGTCTCCCAGCCGGTCAGCTCCCAACACACCCCCGCCACTATACATCCGCTTAACAAACTGACTATCATTCATCCTTTCTTCCATATATATATATAGCATATATATATATATATATATATATATATATATATATATATATATATATATATATATATATATATATATATATATATATATATATATATATATATATATATATATATATATATATATATATAATATATATATATATATATATATATATTATTAAGGGCGTACCGGAACTGAAATTTTGGTCTCGCTGAACTCGAATTAGCCGAATCACAAAAAATTCCGCAGAACCGGAATTTCTAATGAACTTTCCTTTAACTATAAAATGTAAAAAAATAATTCTATATAACTTTCAATATAAAATCTTATATATATATATATATATATATATATATATATATATATATATATATATATATTAATAAATTATATTTATAAATATATATATATATATATATATATATATATATATATATATATATATATATATATATATATATATATATATATATATATATATATATATATATATATATATATATATATATATATATATATATATATTTAATATATATATTTATTTTTTATATATATATATATATATATATATATATATATATATATATATATTTTTTATATATATATATATATATATATATATATATATATATATTTTGATAAAGATTTTATTCATTAATTGATTACTGATTTGTCATAATAATAACCTCACAAAATTGTTTTAAAATGCCATCATTCGTAAAAGAATTGTTTATTATTAATAATGTTTCAAAATCTTTAATATAGTGTAAAATATGCCACAAAAAAAAAAAAACATTTAATGCCACTTCATAAACATATGGAAAATCATCACCGAAGAGAATATCTAGAAGTCAAAAATTTGGATAATAAAAGGGAGAATCCTGTATTTTCTAGAACACTGGACACCCCAAAATAACGAAAGATCGAAGCCGTGAAACAAGTGGTCTTGAGGAAAATTTCTTCCCCCAAAAAATTTGCCATATCAATGACCCCAAATCACAGGCTATTCTTCAGAAAATAATAAATTTTATTGCAATGATTAACCAGCCATTCCCAATCACTGAAGAGCAGGGACTCATAGAACTTGTTGCCCATCTTCAACCAAAATACCTTATTTCTAGTAGAAAATATTTTTTTGTAGAGAGATGATGTTACCAACTTCATACAGTAAATTGAGATCATCAGTATTCGAGAAGTTATCTAAGGCTGATCAGATATCATTTACTACAGATATATGGATAGTTAAATATTCAAACGAGTCATTTATTTCTTTAACTACTCACTGGCTTACGAGCCAGTTTGAAAAATTGGACTATGTATTCCATTGCAATATATATATATATATATAATATTTTATATATATATATATATATATATATATATATATATATATATATATATATATATATATATATATATATATATATATATATATATATATATATATATATATTTATTTACAGTTGTCACCACCACTCACGGGCAGAGCCCTATTCAAGGAGGGGGTGTTGTACGCCTCAGAAGTCAACAGCTAACGTAAATTTCGCAGATGAGCACAGACGCAGGCTTTAAAGTGGGTGAGATTAAATTCAGCAGGAAACACAGAAGATGGAAGAATATTCCACAGAACAGAGGTGGCAGGAAAAAAGGAAGCACCGCAGCGAACTAGCCTGGAGTTACCAATATCAACACAAAATTCATGTGCAGACACAGCGCCCATAGTGCTACGAGGGAGACGTAAAGGTGGTGGTACGCGAGTGATAAGTTCCCTAGAGCACCTGCCGCTGCCGTACCTATAGAAAAGAGAGAAAGCACCAACATCGCGCCGCAAAGATAGAGGGTCAAAGGAACTGGAAAGTACAGAACAGTTTATAAGCCTTTTGGCTTTTTACTCGACCCCACCCGAAAGGTGAAACCAGAGCCCCCCCCAGATATGAGAGCAGTACTCCATACAAGGGCGGATGAGTCCCTTGTATAGCTGGAGTAACTGAGAAGAAGAAAAAAGTCTCGCAGTCTAAACTCCCAGTTTCTTTGAGGCCGCCTAGCAACCAAGCAGATGTGAGGTTTCCAAGACATTTTTGTTTATGTTAAGGCCAAGGATGTTTATAGTGTCGACAGGAGAGACGAAGAGAACCTTCGAAAGAGATAGGAAAGTTAGAAGGTGTCTTTAAAAGGGAGATTTGTAGAAGTTGGTTTTTAAAGAATTGAATTTCACAGTTATTTCTATCCATCAGCGCTGGAAATTTAACCAGATCTGGGAGAATAGAATCTGAAAGATTGAGACGAGAGACAATTCTAGAAGTAAAAGAGGGAGCAGAATTGAAATGAGTTGAAGAATGAAGGGTCGAGTCATCGGCATATGAGTGGATAGAGTTAGATGTGCAGGTGAGAAGATCATTAATGAAAAGTAAGAATAAAGTAGGAGATAAGAAAGAACCCTGAGGAACACCACTATTGACAGAAAAGGAAGAAGTCGCCCCATCAACAACAGCCGATATTGAAAGAAAGAAAACGAAATAAGTAAGCAAGGAGTTATAGGAAACCCAAAGAAGGGGAGCTTGGAGAGCAGTGACGCGTGCCACACCCGGTCAAATGCTTTGGATATGTCAAGCGCCACCACGCAAGTCTCCCCGTAGTTCCTAACGGAAAACCATAAATCAGTAAGATAGGAAAGTATATCGCCAATAGACCTCGATCGCCGAAAGCCATACTTTCGATCGGAAAGAAGTGAATGAGATTCCAGATGATCTAAGAAATGAGAGTTGAGAAGGGTTTCAAAAATCTTAGATAGAATACAAGTGAGAGCTATAGGGCGATAGTTAGAAGGATCAGAGCCGCTTCCTTTTTCGGAACACGTTGGACATGTGCGTGCTTCCAACACTGAGGGAAAGTGTTAGTATTGAGACATAGAGAATTTAGTTGAACGAGGGGAGGGGCCAGCACAGAAGTACACTCCCTCAAAACTTAATTTTGGATTTTAAATTTGAATTTAATGAGTATCTTATTATCCTATATTTTGAGATATTTGAGTAAACTTTAATTCAATAATAATGTAGGCATGTAATACACTGTGTGTGAATACTACACATTACTTCCATTATATTTTGTTAAAAGATGGGCTATGGGTTATGCAAAATAAATCCCTTCCAGCAAATATTTTAATTATTAAGTACATTAGTAATTCCCCGAACTGAACTGGAAATGTACCCGTCGGACCGAATTCGTACACCTCTAATATCATACATATATATATATATATATATATATATAGAGCATATATATATATATATATATATATATATTATATATATATATATATATATATATATATATATATATATATATATATATATATATATATATATATATATATATTTATAAATTCTTTTTTACATTTCTTTATAGCTAAAGGAAAGTTCATTAGAAATTCCAGTCCTGGCTAGAATTTTTTTGGGGATTCCGTTGGTTCTTCGGATGGAACCGTTCCAGCCCGGCACAACCCTACTACATATATATATAGTTATATAGTATATATATATTATTATATATATATATATATATATATATATATATATATATATATATATATATATATATATATATATATATATATATATATATATATAATAATATATATAACTTTTATATTTTTATATATACAAAAGGTTACCCACCTCTGGCATTATTCTACTTTGTATGGTAAAAAATCACCTGTTGCGTAATGATTTAAAATAAAATATAAAAATAAATAATTATTTATAATTAAATTGTAAATTTTTATAATTTGTAGCTGGAGTCCATTCTTCTCGTTTTTTGACTTGCAAATAACTCAATCACCAGATTGTCCAAAGACAAATTGTGGACAATATCTCTTTCAGTTGCAAGGGCAACGAGGGCATTCAGTCTATCTTGCCCCATTGTATTCCGAATAACGATTTTAATTCTTTTTAATCTACAAAAGCATCTTTCAGCTTCAACAGATGCCATTGGATTAGATATTAAAATTTTAAGCAACTTTAATATTTCTTCAAAAATCTGATCCATTCCATTTTCCATAATGTACTTAAAGTTATCTCGGAGCTACTTTGCGGATGCCACACTCTTCACTAGAATATATAACTTCAAGTTCAGATTTGTGTCTCAAGATGTTAAAAATTGATAAACAGTTACGGTCTTTTAAATGCAACTGTGGGAAATGAGGTTCTATAAAATTTAACTCTCGAAAAGTGGAGCTGATAATAGATGATCACCAAATGAAAACCTCTCCTTTGACTGAGGTATTATTATGTCACACACTTCATATGCAGCAGCTTTTTTAAATTCGTAGTAATTGGAAGTATTTAATGATCTCTTCACCAACAAACATCATAATGCTTCCCTCAATTACTTTCGTTATGATGGTCATACTGTTTTTAATCTTTCCTAATTTTAATTGTAGTTCACTCACAGCTTGTTTTATAAGAATTATGTCTGCATTTCTTGATTGAATTTTATTTTTAAAGAAACAATCTACGTGTGTCATTATATGGCGAAAAGGAGTGAGCCAAAATACAAAAGTAGGATCAGTCAT
This sequence comes from Trachelipus rathkii, assembly GCA_015478945.1. Taxonomy (NCBI): domain Eukaryota; kingdom Metazoa; phylum Arthropoda; class Malacostraca; order Isopoda; family Trachelipodidae; genus Trachelipus; species Trachelipus rathkii. The sequence continues at coordinate 136 of JABUQX010051582.1, read as the reverse complement.
TAGTTTTCGCAAATCTCCTGCTTGATCTCTGTGTTCCTCGTTGTTGCTTTCATTTCGAATATTTTCAAAGCACTCTAACAATGGCTCTCTATGTTCAAAAACCATGTTTACAGTTCGGATATTAAAATCGATTTTG
>JABUQX010051581.1:20000-27995 GCA_015478945.1 Trachelipus rathkii | reverse complement strand
TCAATTAGGGATATTATATATATAATATTACATATATATATATATAATATATATATATTTAATTTATATAATATATAATATAATTATATATAATATAATATATTATAATATTATATATATTATATATAAAATATATTATATATATATATATATATATATATGAATATATGTATTAAAAACATTAAATACTGAAATTTTGCAATATACGATATAATTTATATATTATATATAATATATTATATATATAGTATATAAAATTATATATTATATTATATTAAAAAGTATTATATTTAATATATTATATATAATATTATATATATATATTATATATATAATATATATATATAATAATATATATATATATAATATTATATATATATTATAATATATACTTTTATTAATATTCAATATATATATATATAATATATCAATATATATATATATATATTATATATTTAGTTATATATATATATTATTAATTATTAATATAAATATATATATATAATATAATTATATATTATATTATTATATATATATATTAATTCATTTACATATATATTATATATCTATTAATATATAATAATTATATAATATTAATATATACTATTTACTATATATAAGTTACTGTTTTATATTTAATATATTTAATAATAAAAAATATAAATATAATATTAATTATAAATATAAAAAAAATATATACATATATTATTAACTGATGAATTATATATTATATATATCTTATATTATATTATATATAAATATATATAATATTATATATTATATTAATATTAATATTATATATATATTATTAATATAGTATTATATAATATAATATATATATATATATATATTAATATAATATATAATCATATATATATAATATATATATATATATATTATATATATATTAAATAAAAATATTTTATAATAATAATAATTAGTATATATATATATATTTAATATTAATATATATACTATATATGTATCATAATAGGATTATTATTTCTGGCTTATTTTTCATACTGAATATGAGGACTATTAGAGTGGTAATGATTTGAATGATAAAATAATGTAATAATCAACATGAATCTTCTGCTTCTCTGATTATAAGTGAATTGTTATATATTTTCTTATCATTACTATTATATGTAAATCAAATTAGATAGATTATTTTATTCTTCATATATATTTTAATAAATCACTCATAATACTATATTTGATAACATTTAAATTAAGTCTTAATTAACTACACAATACATAATATATTAGTATATATATTATATAATTAACATGTTAATTAAAACTATACTCAATCATTATACATATATTATTATATAAATTATATATATATATATATTATATTAATATATTAATATATATATATTAATATAATAATATATATATTATATATAATATTATATATATATATTATATATTAATTATATATATATATATTAATTCAATATTATTATATATATATATATTAATAATATTAATTAATATATAATTAAAGTTAAGGATGGGTCAACTTCCGCTCTATAGTAATCGCTAGTATAATATACCTCATTAGTTACCGAGTATCCGAGTATGCTACTATACGTAATAATTACGGTTAGCCTGGATACTATAGTACGAGGTGGCTGTGAGAGTATAATTACGTCACTAGGAGATTGTACGGCTTATGCAAGTGCTGAGTAAATCTAATAAAAAGTATTCGCTCTCGTGTTTAGTCTAGTGTTCCTGAGCACCTCTTGTAAATGGTCAATAAATATCGTAAAGTAATTCTGATATTAAACTATATTGAACGTATTCCTGAATAGTGATATATATAATCGATATATTATTATCTTAATAATTTTTATCGTTTAAGTATTATTTACATCATATTATGATAATACATTTTAGATACATAATAGACATATAAGTGTAGTTAATATTAAATCATTATTTAATACATATAAATAAATTAAAATCTGGAGATAAGTCCTTATAATATGAGTTGTTATGGAGAAAAATAATTAATACGATAAATGATTTATTATATTAAGATAGGAATTATTATATAACTACGATAATAGATTGCTATTACTCATATGTTGAAATTCTTAATATACCTTTTTTACTAAAGGATACACTTCTCACACTACGTTGTAAAACATAAATATTGAGATATAAGAGAAATAACCGGTTGTACAATATCATGAGAACTAAATCTACCTGTATGTCAGTCACCTAAACCGTCAACGAGTATCATAGTAATACACTCATCATAAAAAGTTCTTGAAAATAAGAAAGGGAAAAATGTTTGTATGTGTAATATGAATGCTTTTCGTTAGATAAAAACTCTATTTGGTTAGACTATACTGTTATGTCATATAATCACTATCATTGTACTTAAGCGTATAATCAGAGATATGACAAGCGATATATATACGGGTGAGGGTTTAGATATATTAAGTATCTTAACTTAGATACATATTCGTCACGCAAGACGCTTCGCCTGGTGCTACAATAGATGATTTTTAATAATAGTTCGCAGATATTAGCATTTTAAGGAGTTATTCTCGATAAATATAGTTGATATAGGAGAGAATATAGAAACTATTTTTTTCTATATATGATGGTATAATACAAGAGAGTATGTATAATTGGCTTTGCTCTTATAAATATATGATTCCATAATTATTGGGACTAACCCAGATATTATGGTGTTATATACACAGTATATTTTTTAAATAGTTTAATTCTTTTATTTCTGATGAGGAATTAAATTTCAATAAATCTTATTCAATTTAATTAATAGCCCAGCAATGTATAAATTATATATATATACTTAATATAATATATATTATATATATATTTAATATATATATTATAATATATATATATTAATTATTATAATTTATATAATTTAATTAATAATAATAATATTTATATTAATAATATATAATATTATTATAATATTTATATATATATAATTAATATTAAACTATCCTGTATTATGTATGGTGAGATCATCTAGTAGCTCACTACGAGAGTAGTTAGATAGTAATGAGATGCAGATTGAGTTGTTATATATGAGAGTTAATTTATGAGGTGCATGATACGTCTTATTTATGTTATTAAGAGATAATATTCACTCCATACTCATTAACTAGTGGTGGATCCCACGTGGAGATCATCGTTAGTCATGAGAGAATATATAACCATCATTTAATTGTATTAAATAAGAGAAATTAGTGTAAAAATATTATAAGATATTTAGTTACTATTAAAATATAGGTGAGACATTTTCTGATTATTATATACCTATGCAATTCTTAATGAAGTAGGGATATACATTAATTTTTTAGTACCTTATGCGCTATTGAGGCTCTAATTGAGTGAGCTATTTATCATAAAAAATAGAATGTAATTTTTGCTATAACACACTCTTATTTAATTATACAGATCAGAGTATGAATTAAATGATAATATTATTATATCTTATTAATTTATTTATAAAATGAAAATACAACCTTGAGTGCAAGAGCTATAATTATATATAAAGACTGCATGTGAGAACGGAGAATCGATGTTTCGGGCTGTCTATTTCTATATATCTGATGTTATTATTTATATTTTTAATTTTATATTAAGTTTTATTTTTTTTTTTTTATAATAAATATAATATCTCATTTAAGTATATATTACTCTAACTTATAAATTTAAATAATTATAATAAATTTACTATATTCTATAAAATCAATTTAATGTTATTTATTATTATTATTAATTATTTATTTATTAATAATATTAATATTATTTAATTTTAATTTAAATTATTTATTTTATTTATTTATAATTATTTTTCTTTATTTTCATATCTTTGTTATTTATATGTCATATTGTACTGTATTTTTGTGTATGCCTATTTGTTTCATTTCTTTTGAGTTTGTGATCTACTCAATATATCATGATTTTTTAGCTATCACTATATTTAAATAATTATACAGTGTTATATAACTATAATTATAATGTAATAATATTTGAATATATAGATATATTAATTAATATAGTATATATGTACTATTAATAACCCTAGTATAACCTTAGATTATATTGATATATTATCACATAACTATCCATATCATTAATATATATATATATATATATATTAATATAAGTTCTATATTGATTTTTCATTAGATATTTACTCAAAGATAATTAAAAATTATACCAGAATGAATTATGTAAGATATATTTTAACTTATAATTTGCTCCATTTGTATAATTATCTTTTTTGTGTATTTTCTATTACTATATCATAATTCATCTTGACTATTACTCTACATATCTTAATCTCTACCTTAATTAATCATATCTCTTACTCAATTACTTAAATATATTATATATATCATACTCATATCTATTAATATATATATATATTAATAATTATATATATAATATCTAATATTAATATATATATATTATATTTATTAATATATTAATTATATTAATATATATATTTACATATTATACCTATATATTACTATTATTATACGAAATTATCATAAATTTATATTTCTATATGATTTCCATATTATTATTATACATCTTTATTAGCCATCTATATATATACAATTATTTATTATATTATTTATTTGAAATATACTTATTATCACTCACTCATCTCTCATAACCCTATACTCTACTTACTTACTATCTCTACTCAAGTATCTCTATTCATACTCACTATATCTCTTACTCTACGCTAACAATCACTTTCGGAGGTCTCGTATACTTCTAGGATTAAGCCACTCGGGAGTCTCGGCAGGAAGTAGTGCAACTCGTGATGTGATTCTTAGTCTACAACGTACTAGGAACTGAATAGTATCCCTTTCTAATATGACGTGTAGGCTACTCCCGTGGTGTGGTCATAATCTATCATTATATTCTGAAGGTGCGAGGTTTCTCTCTATAAGTATGATATAGTGAAGTGACTTCAAATTTAGTAATAGCCATATCTGGATAGTCGAGTACCTATACAAACACAGATACTCTCTCCTCTCCTCATACACAGCATTCGTTCTTTCTTACCTTTATAGGCATGAATTCGTTGTGAGTTTCGTATCAATAAATATAATACAACCTCTCTCTAGTTTCTGATGGCTGTAAATGCGATACTATTCTAGTAAGTCGGTGGGAATATTTTGTTGGCAATGAGTGCGTCATGCGTGCACTCGTCTTTCAAATTTTGCAGCGGCTATCTTTGGAACAGGTGAGTTATGTGATCTCTTGTCCCTTTGACGACGAAACATTGAGAGGAATGGAAAAATCATGATAGATTTGTAATATTCAATTCAATTTTTTCATATAATTAGTATGAAATATAACTAATGTTTTGTAAGGATAATATCGTATTTCGGATTTATTATTAAAATCTTTTTGCAAAGTCACACATTCATTATCGGGGAAGACGTGCGACGTGCTGGACTTGCGATAAGCGGAGTTTTGAGAAATGGTCATGAATAATCGGGTGATGGAGCGCTAGTGGACTCACGTTTTCTCGAGTGCGGAGGTGCCGCTTCACGTGTGACTACCTAGCTATAAATGATAGACGAGGGTTGCTCATCCCTCCTTGATATTATATATTATCAATCTCTCTATCTATCTATATATGATATATCTATACTTTTATTAATATCTTATATATATATATATATCTTATACTTATTACTATATACTCTATATCTTATCTATGCTATGATCTACTATAATATACTATATATATATCTACATCTATATCTATATATATATATATATATTATATATATATATAATATATATATATATAAATATATATATTATATACATCTATATATATATATATATCACTATAAATATATATCTATATACTTATCTATATATCTACTATCTATCTATCTATATATATTATATATTACTATTATATTACGTATATAATATGTATATATATATATAATATAGTATATATATAATCTAATATATATATATATCTATATGATATATATATATAGAGTCTATAGTATATTTATATATATATATTATATAATATATAAATATAATATATACTATATATATACTTATATATATATATATATATCTTATATATTAGGTATATATATATATATATAATATATATTATATATATATAATATTAATATCTTGTTATTTTTATGAGAAGGTATCAAACCTATTTTCCCGGCATCGAGTAAACAAGATGAATGTCGGGTTTTCATAAAAAAAACTAAGCACTGGAAAATATATTTTTTCGACACTTTTAATTGCCTCAACGTAACATGACATGAAAAATATTTTTGCCTTCAAAATTCCAAAATAAATATAATGGTCAACAAATTCCTTTATATATATATATATTTATATTATATATTATATAATCTCTATTTATAGCATCACTATAGTAGTACTATATATATATATCTATATATATATATAACTATTATATACTATATAATATATATATATATATAATATAACATAATATATAATATATATTATATATATTAGTATTGTCACTATGTCTATATATATATACTATATATATATATATATATATATATCTATCTAGTATATTATATATCATATATATATCATATTATAATATATATCATATATATTATAATATATATATTTATATATGTTATACATATATATATATATATATATATATATATCTATATATATATATATATAATATATATATACTATATATTATACTATAATTATATATACTCATATCTACATGTACAATTCTGTCACCCTTTTTCTCCACCATCCTTCTTAAGCATATGCATCGTTGTCAGCTGCCTTTGCATGAAGCTCTCCATGGCCGTCGATCAATCCGTAGACTCTTTCCCCTTCATGGTCATCCCCTCCTGTCCACGCCTCTCTCAAAACACCTCACCTCACCCTCGCCTCCCAACTCTTCCCTTTCCTCCGGCTGCCACTTCATAATAGCCTTTTTCCAACAATTATTTGCTTCTATCCTCCCCTCACATGTTGAACGATCCTCACTGCCTCTCTTCACCAGTTCAATATACTCTCCACTCCGCAACACCACTCTACGTCATCATTCCTCCTCCTTCTCATCTTGTCCCCGCCCAATATCAAGTTTATCTTTCATTCCATGGTGTACTTTTACTGTTTTGCTTTTGTATATAGTGGTCCAAGCTTGTGTCATAATGTTAATGATGGGCTCATAATGTTGGTATATAAATTATTGTTTTGACTTTCCTCGGTATTTTACGATCGTTAAACAAAAAGTCACACGACGCAGAATAGTCCAATTCTATGATTCAACCTCCTGAAAGCAAATCATTTCTTTACTTCACACTAAGTCCTAAATTTAAGCGTTTGTCTGTTTCAGACGTAAAAATTTCCTCCATTCTAAATGCCTAGCTGAATCTGTCCTTCCTTATAATCATAGCTCGATGTTCTTCCCTTATTCTGATTTGCACTCCCTTCTCAGAAGAGCACCTCCTCATACCACTATAAATCTCGGCAGAGCCTCCTTTGATTCCGAGATGAATGCCAGATCGTCCGAGTATCGAAAGATTTCTCCATCAAATTTCTGTATCACCTTGCCATACTAGTAATAATAAACGTTATGAACAAAATTGGCGGACATCTCACACTCCCTGTTTACCCACCCCTCACCCCGCTCGCCCTACTCTCCTCCAAGCGCCAGCTAACCACTATATTCATCTTCTGTTTTCACCTTGCAAAGCTTGCACATAAGGGCTTTATAGCTCCTTATAGTTTTAATTCAGGCACCCAATATCTTTTCCCGAAATCCTAAACAAGATCTCCTCGGAACACTCGGGTCCGACCACCTTTCCTAATCCATCTTGCTCATATTGAATCTGATTAAATTCATAAAGTCTTTTCATCTCAACTTCTTGACTGATATTTTTAAATCGATCTTTCGATATTCCTGGTCGAAACCATGCTGCC
>JABUQX010051581.1:15000-17500 GCA_015478945.1 Trachelipus rathkii | reverse complement strand
TTTTATTTATTATTTATTTTTTTTTTAAGGTTTGAATTCTGTTAAATTGTTATACAGTTTTGTTGGAGTATACAGTACACTACGTGTACTATTAACAAATCTTATGATAACCTTAATGCTCTCGTTCTAAAACCAAATACTACTCTATATATATATATATATAATATTAGTATATATATATATATATATATATATATTATATATATATATATATTATATACTATATATATATTATATATATATATATATATATTATATATTTATATATATTATATATATATTATATATAATACTATATAGTAATATATACTAATACTTATAAGTAGTATTTAATATATATATATATATATATATATCATATACTATATATATATATATAATATATCATATATAATAAATTCTATTACTATATATATGATATATATATATATATACTATTATATAATATATCTATATAGTATATATATATTATATTTATATACTTAAAAAATATATATATATAATAGATATATTTTACTCATATATATATATATATATTATATACATATATCATAATATATTATATATACTATTTATAAATATATATATATACATAAATATATAAAAAAAGTAATAGATTGTAATTATAGCAATCTATAACTCTAATACTATATATATATAATATAGTATATCGTGGGCAGAATGTTTACGTTCATCAAATAGTGGGTGAGAAATATATACTATATATACATATATAGTCTCATATTACTATTAATATAATATATATATATATATATAATATATATATATATAATATATAATATATCTTATCAATATCGAAGAAAACAATCGAGGAATTCCGTACATTATACAGTACATAAGTTACGATACTATATATATATTATACTTATAGATATATATATATATATATATATATATCTATATATATATATATATATTATATTATATATATATATATATATAATAACACTTTTGATAAAGTCCATGTAACATTTAAGAATTTATATTGACACCGACTTCAAGACCTCCTCAGCTTAAGTGGAGATTTTGGTAACCTTTCTTCGCTTTCCTCACTTGAAGGAAGCAATAAGACAAAAGATAATATATAATAGTGTTTTGTGCGTATAATTGGGTAGATTGGGTGGTTACGCTAATTTATAATTGGTTAGTGGTGATGTGAATTTGTATGCGATCTTTCTAAATGTAAAGGAGGTTGTTGTGAAGATGGAGATGCTGGCGCGCCATTAACTAAGCAAGAATGTAAGTGAAGAGATAGGTATAGGATTGAGGTCAGATATGTTAACATATGGTGTTGGTTCAGTCAGGATGTATGCAGAGAGTATAATATGTATGTAGTAGTCGGTGTTATGTCTATTTTTTATGGTTAATAAAGTGAAGTTTTAGTTGTGATTATTATTTAGGTAGGTATTAGAATGTAGTGTGTAAGTTGTGGGAGTTGATAGTTTATGTAGCTTGATATTTGGTGTGTGTATGGATGGTTGTTGTGAGGTTTTTAAGTGTGAGGTATTAGTTGAGAAGTTATGGTTGTGTTAAGATGAGGTTGTGTCGTGTTGGATGTTGATGTAGGGCTGTGCTTCTATCGATGTGAGTGAGCGATATTAGTGTATTGAGGTGTATGCAGTTGTTAGTAGTTGTATGTTTGGAAAGTTAGGTTTAGTTGATATGTTGTAGTGTTGAGTTTGTTTGTGGGTATTATATTGTGTGATGTTTATTGTTATGGTGTTAGTATGATGTAGGTTGCGATGGCGGATGGGTGAGTTGATTATTATATATATATATATATATTTATATATATATATATATATTATTTATATATAGGAAACTTGTTCCTTTTAAAAGGGGAATTAGCCGGGATATAGTATCGGGAACGAACGGAGATCGATTTTTATTCGATATTTAAGGTATAGCGGTCAGAGTTTACGAAACATTTTTTTTTTAACTAAGGAATCCCCAAACATAATCGCAAAGATGGAAAGCGTCAGGGTCTCTCGGCCTCTCGGCCTCAGCAGGGGACGACGGGGGACTTCGCCCCCCTCTGTCTCCGTCGGCTCGAGCCCTTAAAAAAAAATAAAAGAAATAAAATTAAAATTAAAATTAAAAATTAAAATGCAGCTTTTGCCAACACGTGACACTGCAGGGTTCTAACGCGTAGCGTTCGGCGATTTTCAATATCATGTCTTTTTATGCTACTTCCTTTTAAAGAAGTAAGTGATATATATATATATATATATACTTATATTATATATATATATATATTAATATATATATATATATATATATATATATATTTATATATATATATATAAATATATAATATATATTGTCTACTCTGGTGGGCAAAGGCATAAAAGCCAAATTCAACTATAGTTGAGAGAAGTTCCATAGTCGAAGTCAATTTAATAGAGTGATAAAAGGTAACTGAGAAAGTAGATTAAGGAGGTGTGGTCCAGGCTCTAACAGTTTGAAAATATTAAGATTG
>JABUQX010051581.1:0-7500 GCA_015478945.1 Trachelipus rathkii | reverse complement strand
AATAAATAAATTAATAAATAAATTAACAACAGATTATATTAACATGTATAAAAAATAAATAAGTGAAATAGTTATTAAAAAAATACCCTAAAGTTGGGTGTTTTCTTATTTAAAAATACCTACCTCGCTAGCATATATTATTATTGTTATTATTTTATTATTATTATTATTTTATTATATTATTATTTTATTTTATTATTCATTTTCATTCATTATTAGATTATTATCTATTATTAATTATTATTTTATTATTATTATATTATTATTAAATATTATTCCTTATTTTATCTAATATTATATGGTTATGATTGTTAATTAATTTTATTATTAATATTATTTATTATTATTATTATTATTAATTATTTTAATTATTTTTATTATTATTATTATTATTATTATTATTATTATTATTATTATTATTATTATTATTATTATTATATTATTATTATTATTATTTTATTTTTATTATTATTATTATTATTATTAGATATTATTATTATGTAGTATTATTATTCATTTATTATTATTATTATTATTACCATTATATTATTAATTATTTTGTTAACATTCACGACAGATATAATAAACGCGATGTTATAGCCAAAAATTTAAAATTCAGCATATAAATCAACTAACAAATGTGTCAAAATCCTATTAAAAGCACACAACAGAAAATACTTATCTAACTTCTCCAGAGAAAAATCAATGTCCACTCTCAGAAAGGGTGTCCAAGTCCGAAACTCTAACAGTAAGGGCTTACAGCCATCCTGGAGTTCAAAGGTAAGAGCGTCGGACCGGTGAAGTGGTTCCCTTGAGTCGCTTCGTTCGCGATTCTTTTCCTTTTGAAAGCTAAAAAGAACCTATTCTGTTCGAGATCATTTCTACAGGACTTAAGAGCTTTGTTGAAGACTTATATTGTTGCAATATTTCGCCTTCGAACTCGAGACATCTTCAGGCAGAAATGACATTAATCATGTGGGACACGGTTTATGAATCATTTTGTAAAATTTCACATATATCTTTATACCAAAAATTTAATAAATCTAAGTGTAAAGTAACTTCACGAATGTGTCAAAAAAGTTCCAGATACAAAGACACAACAGAAAAACTTTCACTCAACTTCTCAGAGAAACATCATGTCCCACTTTCTCAGAAAGGTTTCCATAGTACCGAAACGACTCTAAAAGTAGGGCTACAAGCCCATTCCTGAGTTCAAAGTAAGAGCGTCGAGACTCCTCTTGAGTCGCGTTTCTCGGATTCTTTTTCTTTGAAGCTAAGAAGAAACTATTTCTGTCGAGATCATTTCTTCAAGGACTTAAGAGCTTTGTTGCAGACTTGTATATTGTTGCATTTCGCCTTCGAACTCGAGACACTTCAGGCAGAAATGAAATTAATTGTGGGAACGGCTATTGATGACTATTTATGTTCAATAATTCCACAATTAATAAAGCGATTTATAGCCAAAAAATTTAAAAATTCAAACATATAAAGTAACTTCACACATGTGTCAAAAAATCCATAAAAAGACACAACATAAAATACTTCATCTAAACTTCTCCAGAAAAAAAAAACCATGTCCACTTCTCAGAAAGGTGTCATAAGGTCACGGAAAAGACTCTTAAGTAGGCGATACAAAGCCTCCGGAGGTGCCAAAGGTAAGACGTCGACTTTCCTGCTCGGAGCGCTTCGTCGGATCCTTTTCCTTGAAGTCTTAGGAAGGAAACTATTCCTGTCAGATTCATTTCTTCAGGACTTTAAGCTTTGTGAAGACTTGTCTATTGTTGTCTGCAATATTTCGCCTCCGAACTCGAGGCATTTTTCAGCAGAAATGAAATTAATTGTGGAACGGCTATTATGAATATTTTGTTAATAATTCCACAATAAATAAAGCGATGTTATAGCCAAACCAATTAAAAATTCAAACATATACACGTAACTTTACAAATAGTGCAAAAGAGTTCAATAAAGACACAAGCAGAAATACTTCATCTAAACTTCTCCAGAAGAAAACCATGTCCACCTTCTCAGAAAAGGTGTCCATAAGTCCGAAAAACTCTAAAGTAGGGGCTTACAGCCATCCTGGAGTTTCAAAGGTAAGAGCGTCGGACTTTCTTCTCAGAGTCGCTTCGTCGAATTCTTTTCCCTTTGAAAGCTAAGAAAGAAAAAATATTCTGTAGTCTTTCTTCAGGACTTAAGAGCTTGTTGAAGACTTCTGTATATTGTTGCAATATTTCGCCTTCGAACTCGAGGCATGCGTTCAGGCAGAAAATGAAATTAATTGGTGGACGGTTTATTATGAATTTTGTTAATAATTCAACAATATAATAAAAGCGATGTTATAGCCAAAAAATTAAAAAATTCAAACATATAAAGTAACTTTCACAAATGTGTCAAAAAAGCTTCCAATTAAAACGCACAACAGAAAATTATTCATCAAACTTCTCCAGAAGAAAAATCAGGTCCACTTCTCAGAAAGGGTGTCCATAAGTGCGAAAAACTCTAAAGTGGCTTACAGCCATCCTGGAGGTTCAAGGTAAGAGCGTAGGACTTTCCTCTCAGAGTCGCTCCATCGGATTTTCTTTCCTTTAAAAGCTAAGAAGAAAACTATTCTTGTCGGATCATTTCTTAAGGACTTAAGAGCTTTGTTGGAAGACTTGTATATTGTGCAATATTTCGCCTCTCGAACTCGAGACATCTTCAGGCAGAAAATGAATTAAATTTGGACGGCTATTAATGAATATTTGTGTTTACTAAATACCATCAATAGTTAATAAAAGCCTGTTATAGCCAAAATTTAAAATTCACAATAAAGTAACTTTCACAAATGTGTCAAAAAAGTCTCCAATAAAAGACACAACAGAATACTTCATCTAACTTCTCCAGAACGAAAATCATGTCCCACTTCTCAGAAAGGCCGTCCATAGTCCGACAACTCTAAAGTAGGGCTTACAGCCATCCTGGAGTTCAAAGTAAGGAGCGTCGACTTTCCTCCGGAGTCGCTTCGTCGGATCTTCTTTCCTTTGAAGCTTGGAAGAAAAACTATTCGTCGAGATCATTTCTTCAGGACTTAAGAGCTTTTTTGAAGACTTGTCATATGTTGCAATATTTCGCCTCGAACTCGAGGCGATATGTCAGCAGAAATAAAATAATTTGTAGGAATGGCTATTATAAATATTTGTTAATAATTCCACATTATCATAAAGCGATGTTATAGCCAAAAATTTACAACATCAACACTAAAGTAACTTTACAAATGTGTCAAAATGTTCATATAAAAGTCACAGAAAATACTTCTTCTAAACTTCTCCAGAAGAAAATCATGTCCACTTCCAGAAAGGTGTCCATAAGTCCGAAAACTCTAAGTATGGGGCTTACAAGCCATCCTGGAGTGTTTCAAAGGTAACGAGGTCGGATCTGTTTCCTCTCAGAGTCGCTTCGTCGGATTCATTTTCCTTTGAAGCTAAGAAGAAAACTATTCCTGTCGAGATCATTTCTTCATGACTTAAGGCTTTGTTGACGACTTGTATATTGTTGCATATTTCGCCTCCAACTCGAGGCATTTCAGCAGAAATGAATTAATTTGTGGGAACGGTTGATTATGAAAATTTTGTTAATATTCGCCAATACTAATAAGCATTAAAATGTGAAATTTAAAATCAACATATAAAGTAACTTCACAATTGTGTCAAAAAAGTTCCAATAAAAGACACAACAGGAAAATACTTCATCTAAACTTCTTCAGAAGAAAAATCATGGTCCACTTCTCAGAAAGGCTGTCCATAAGTCCGAAAAACTCTAAAATAGGGGGTACAGCCATCCTGGAGGTTCCAAGGTAAGAGCGTCGACTTTCCTCTTGAGTCGCTTTGTCGGATTCTTTTTCCTTTGAAAGACTAAGAAGAAACTATTGCTGAGATCATTTCTTAAGGACTTAAGAGCTTTGTTGCAGACTTGTATATTGTTCTAATATTTCCTTCAGCAAGAGAAAGCTTGAGATAGCAAGGAAATCAATTATTTTAACGGCAGAGATATAAATATTTTGTTAATAATTCCACAATATAATTAAGCGATGTTATTAGCCAAAAGAAATTTAAAAATTCAACAATAAATAACTTCACAAATGTGTCAAAAAAGTTCATAAAATACACAATAAGTCATTCATCTAAGCTTCTCCAGAAGAAAAATCATGTCCACTTCTCAAAAAGGGTGTCCATAAGTCGAAACCTCTAAAGTAGGGCTTACAGCCATCCTGGAGTTTCAAAGGTAAGAGCGTCGGACTTTCCTCTCGGAGTCGCTTCGTCGATTCTTTTTCCTTTGAAAGCTTGGAAGAAAACTATTCAGGGCGAGAAATAGCAGGACTGAAGGAGGTTAGTTGAAGAGCTTGTATTTGCTTGCAATATTAATCAAGGGGGTTAGTCAACTAAGGATCTTCAGGCAGCCGAAATATCGATTTAACGCTTTATGACTTGTTGCTTCATAATTCCACAATATAATTAAGCGATGTTATAGCCAAAACATTTAAAAAATATCAACATATAAAGTACTTTACACATGTGTACAAAAAGTATCAATATAAAGACACAACAGAAATTACTACATTTAACTTCTCCAGAACAAAAATCGTGTCCGCTTCGCAGAAAGGGTGTCCATAAGTCCGAACAACCTCAAAGTAGGGGCTTCAAGCCATCCTGGAGGTTCAAAGGTAAGAGCGCCGGACTTTCCTCTCAGAGTCGCTCGTCGGATTCGATATTCTCCTCTTGAAAGCTAAAGAAAAAACTATTCCTGTGCGAGATCATTTCTTCATGGACTTAGAGACTTTGTTGGAAGACTTGTATATTGTTGCAATATTTTCGGCCTCCGAACTCGAGGATTCTTTCAGGCAGAAATGAAAATTAATTTGGGGAACGGTTATTATGAAATTGTTTGTTAAGAATTCCAATATAATAAAGCGGATGTTCATAGCCAAAAATTTAAAAATCAACATATAAAGTAACTTCACAAAGGTGTCAAAAAAAGTTCCAATAAAAGACACAACAGAAATACTTCATCTAACTTCTCCAGAGAAAATCATGTCCACTTCTACGAAAGGTTCCATAAGTTCCGAAAAACTCTAAAGAGGGGCTTACAGCCATCCTGGAGGTTCAATGGTAAGGAGCGTCCGGACTTTCCTCTCGGAGCTCGCTCGTACGGATTCTCTTTTCCTTGAGAGACTAAGAAGAAAAACTTTCCTGTCGAGCTATCATTTCTTCAGGACTGAAGAGCTTGTTGAAGACTTGTATATTTGTTGCAATATTTTCCCTTTCGAACTCGAGACATCTCAGCAGAATTGAAATAATTGTGGAACGGAACTATTCATGATACATTTTGTTAATAATTCCTCCAATAAAATAAAGCGACTGTTATAGCCAACAAATTAAAAAATTCAACATATAAAGTAACTTCACAAATGTGTCAAAAAAGTTCCAATAAAAGACACAACAGCAAAATACTTCATCTCATATTCTCCGAAGAAAAATCATTCCACTTCTCAGAAGGGTTTCCAAAGTCCGAAAAACTCTTCAAGTAGGGGGCTTACAGACCATCCTGGTTCAAGTAAGAGCGTCGGACTTTCCTCTTGAGTCGCTTCGTCGGATTCTTTTCCTTTTAAAGGCTAAGAAAGAAAACTATTCCTTCGAGATCATTGCTTAGACTTAAGCGCTTTGTGAAGCGCTTGTATTATTGTTGCAATACTATCTCGCCTTCGAAAACTCAGAGACTTTCAGGCAGAAATGAAATATTTTGGGAAGGCTATTTATGAATATTTTGTTAAATAACTTCCACAATCTAGTTAAAGCGATGTTAGAGCCCAAAGAATTTAAAAAGTCTTAAAATATTAAAGGACATTTGACAGAGGTTTAGTAAAATTCCAATAAAAGACACACACAGAAAATACTTCCATCTTACATTGTGGGTGATTTACCCTGTCACTTCTCAGAAAGGTGTCCAAGCCGAAAACTGCTAAGTAGGGGGTTACAGACCATCCTGGCAGGTTTTCCAAGGTAAGAGCGTCGGGACTTTCCTCCAGAGTCGCTTCGTCGTTCTTTTTCCTTTGAAAGCTAGGAAGAAAACTATTCCTGTCGAGATCATTTCTTCAGGACCTAAGAGCTTTTTTGAAGACTTGTATATTGTTGCATATTTCGCTCCGACTCGAGGCATTGTCAGCAGAATGAAATAATTTTGGGAATCTATTATGATATGTGTTTATAATTGTACATTATTTTAAATTGATATATCCCGAACTTTAAAAATTCAACATTAAAATTCAACATCACAACTGTATCAAAAAATTTCCATAAAATATTCAACCATAAATACTTCATCTAAACTTCTCGAGAAGAAAAATCATGTCCACTTTTAGAAAGGGTGTGCATAAGTCCGAAAAACTCTACAGTGGGGCTTACGCCATCCGGAGGTTGCAATGGTAAGGAGCGTCGGACTCCTCTCGGAGTGCTTCGTCGATTCTTTTTCCTTTGAACTAAGATAAAACTATTCCTGTCAGAGCATCATTTCCTTCAGGACTTTACGGCTTTGTTGAAGACTTGTAAATTGTGCAATATTTCGCCTTCAACTCGAACATCTGCAGGCGAAATGAAATTAAATTTGTGGGAACGCTATTTATGAATACTTTTGTTAAAATTCCACATCTAATAACCGCATGTTATAGCCAAAAAATTAAAAAATTCAACATATAAAGTAACTTCACCAATGTGTGTCAAAAAGTTCCAATAAAAGAACAACAGGAAATACTTCATCTAAACTTCTCCAGAGGAAAAATCAGTCCACCTCTCAGAAAGGGTTTCCATAAGTCCGAAAAACTCTAATGGGCTTACAGCCATCCGGGAGGTTCAAAGGTAAGAGCGTCGGACTTTCCTCTTGAGTCGCTTCGTCGGATTCTTTTTCTTGAAAGCTAAGAAGAAAACAATTCCTGTCGAGATCACTTCAGGACTTAAGAGTTTTGTTGAAGACTTGTATATTGTTGCGAAATATTGCCCTCCAAACTCGAGACATCTTCAGGCAGAAATGAAATGACATTTGTAGGGAACGGCTATTATGCAATAATTTTGTAATAATTCCACCATATAAAAAGCCGTGTTCTAGCCCAAAAAAATTAACAATCTACAATCAGTAAAGTAACTTCACATAATGTGTCAAAAAAAGTTCAATAAAAGACACAACAGCCATAACTTCATCTAACTTCTCCAGAAGAAATCATGTCACTCTCAGAAAGGCTGTCCAAAGTCCGCAAAACTCCTAGGAAGTAGGGGGCATTACAGCATCCTGGAGGTTTTCACTGTAAGAGCGTCGACTCCGCTCGGTCGCCTCGTCGGATTCTTTTATCTTTGAAAGCTAAGAAGAAAAAAACTATTCCTGTCAAGATCATTTCTTAAGGACTTAGGCTGTTGTTGAAGACTCGTATATTGTTGCATCTATTTCCCTTCGAACTCGAGGAATTTCAGGCAGGAA
>JABUQX010051580.1:55000-59707 GCA_015478945.1 Trachelipus rathkii | reverse complement strand
CGTGTATATATTTATATATATATATTATAACATTTGAAGAAAAGGTGACTAGCTGAGGTATTAGTTGTGAGATTCCTAAATTTTTATTCACGATATGTTGTAAAAAGAAAGTAAAAAATTATTATTGAAATAAATAATAATAAAAAAGTAGTTTGCTTCGCTCATTTAGAAAGGCGTTCTGAGATTTCCATTAACCAATAAAATTTCACCTACAAAGTTGCCAAGTGACAATTTAATTAATTACTAATGGAGTAATTTAGCTTCACAAAAAAGTTTCATTGAAATTTTTAAATTCTAAGCAATACCCTAAAGGTAAATCGCAACGAGTGAGATGCTGGGGTTTTAAGCCTTGCAGGGGGGGGGGGGTCTCCGTGGGCTGTGGTGAACTAGGTTTCATTTCCACCCCCTTCTCCCCACGCCATAATTCCCCTAGTTCCCTATTCTTCCGCCCGGAATTATATGATTTTTTTAAGAAAGTAGGCGCCTAATATCCAGCAATATATATATATATATATATATATATATATATATATATATATATATATATATATATATATATATAATATATATATATATATTATAGTAGGCGCCATATATCCAGATATATATATATATATATATATAAAGAACAAAGTTACTTAACGGCCACAAGGAACGGGAGGTCGGATCAAAAAAAAAAAATTCGCAGGTAACCTCTATGATACACAAATAGATAGATGTTCCAGGGGCGAAATGATTTTTTTTTTCACTATGTTCTAGGGGTGAAATGAGGTTAGGTTAGGTTAGGTCAGGTCAAGTCACACTTATGAAAAAAAAATTTCATTTCGTATAAAAAAGGTTTAGTTACCTTTAAAAAATCATTTTCTTTTACGTTTGAACGCTCAGCAACTTAACTTTCAATACATTTCATTAAGTTAAGAATGTCGCAAAACAAACTAGATCCAAAAACAAGCAATAAAAATTTTTTTATTTGCTTTAAATAGGTTTCATTCCGCCCTAAAAATGTTTAATTTTAATTAAGCTATAGTATTATATACATTAAATTTAGTAATTTACAGTTTTACCGTGTGACCGTTAAGTAACTTTTACCATATATATATATATATATATATATATATATATATATATATATATATATATATATATATATATATATATATATATATATATATATATATATATATATATATATATAAAGGTCTATTAATAAAATCTCACTTATGGTAGGTCAATGGTTTTAAGCGACACCTACGAGAGGGAGAGGAGAGAGAGGGGAGGGGGAGGGGGAGGGGGAGGGGAGGGGAGGGAGGGGAGGAAGCTGCAAAAATATTACCATTCAAAACAAAAGTTAACATACCATGAAAGTGTGTAAATTAGAGGAAGAAGGAAAAATAGAAGCGTGTGAGAAGAGATTTGAATGTAAAAGAAATATGAAGATTTGAGGAAAGGTACGTCACTAGTTCTCTTCAAAGGAGGGGTCTTGCTACTGAAAAGATAAGAGAGCAAATTGAATTATAATAATAAAAAAATGATAGTATGAATAATAATACCAAGACCAGGGGGTCAATATGTACATAAGTGCGAGTGCGAGCGAGAAGAACACGTAGTAATGCTCTGCTTGGACAGTAGAAGTGTTCTCGGGTTCTTCTTTTGTCGTCATTGGCGCACTTCGCGCGCTCATCTGCTAGGGTCAGGATCGAATCCCAGCATGGTGAAAATATCAGGGGGTATTCACAAATACAAATTTAATTGCAGGTTATTGCATTTCTTATGTAGATATTGACCCCCGATTCTTGGTATTGTATTATTCACCATACGCAATTACCCTGTATGTGGCCCTACGCGAGTGCGAGCGGGAAGAAGACGTAGTAATGCTCTGCTTGGACAGTAGAAGTATTCTCTGGTTCTTCTTTTGTCTCGTCGTGGCGTAGTGGTCAAACACTTGCACGCTCCTCTGCTAGGGTCCAGGATCGAATCCCAGCATACATTAGGGGGTATTTACAATTACAAATTTGATTGCAAGGTCAAAAATATTGATTTTCTTAATATATATATATATATATATATATATATATATATATATATATATATATATATATATATATATATATATATATATATATATATATATATATATATATATATATATCTGAATATAGAAAGGTAAAAAAAAGAATACAATATTTACGAGGGGAACTGTATTCTCACAAATGAGGCTTCATATTCGGATATTCTCCGAGGACGAAACTGTAAAGAATTTACGTTGAAAAGCTGAGCATAAGTAAATATTGAAACTAAAGAAATTCATCTTCCTTTTCTTGGCAATTGGGGAAAGGGATTTGATGGAAAGAGCCACTAGGCGGGTGGGGGGGTAAGGGTTTTGGAAGTATGGAAGAGAAAGAGAGAATATTGCGATGTACTTAAAGCAGGAACACCGCATGTAAAGTTATACGAACATATAAAGCAACACGAGATAATAATATAGCTATAAAAGCTACACGGTGCAAGCTTGCCTTTTTTTTATTCACTATATCCGTTCTTCAATCGATCTTGTACAAGAATTCAATACTGGTTGGGACTTCTCTTGCAATTCAATGTTAGCCCATAAATAATAATTTAGGTTGCAAATTTATGATCAATAACTATTATTAGCATTTAAGCAAGAGTTATCACTGGTTATTTAATTAGAGGACCGAAGTTTTTCATATGAAGGCCTAATAAGCCGGCAATCATTTATTATAACAAATTTTATTACCACAAATTTTAAAGCATATAATGCTTGTAACAATAATAACAACATTATATGTTCCATTGTATCTATGTTTAGATATGATATCATCCTTCCTTAAATTTGTAACCACCATGCCAATAATACATTCATTTTTGTTTATATAAAGTTATCTACTCCTTTATACGTATATATCTACCCGAGGTGAAAAGCTACAAATTCGTAGATATCTATCTGCCTATTGCAACCTATTCATTTACAAAAGAAAGAAAAAAAAGAAAAATCAATATTAGAACCAAATTACGTCACAATCTGTTTACCGATTGTTTCTTCGATCTTTTTTGATTGTTTATCAGATGTATAAACGTCTTAAATTATTCTTTTAACATTTTTCACAGCGTCTATTCTTCATTTTCTTGCTCTACAAACAAAACATTACGAATTAATACAATAATCAAGAAAATGTACACTAGATATGCTTACACATGTAAAACTATGCCACGCCTTCTTGATTATTTTACCTTTATATATATATATATATATATATATATATATATATATATATATATATATATATATATATATATATATATATATATATATATATATATATATATATATATATATATATATATATATATATATATATATATATGCAGGGAGTCTCAGAATGAAAAGGCGCCTCTTCATATATTGGTACATTGATGGAGGAACATATTACTCTATACATGCATGCTCGTTACCGTTTCATTACGGAGATAGAGCTCACACCACCAATCAATTGTTTAAGTTAAATATTGCGACACCGGCAAACTAACGTACGAGACGCGAGGTATGGAGGTAGTGTGTGGGTAAACGACAACCAACGAAATTGTACCTCCGCAATGAGTCAAGCCATAACCTTTCGCAGGGTTAGTATATCAACATACAAGTGTGACGTCTCCACAGCTCACATTGTCTTAATATTTTCGTGTCGTAATATTCGTGTATCATAATCGTTTTTCGATTCCCCTAATGTATTCCAATAGGGAGTATGCCGATATTGTGTACGTGTACGGATTGTGAGACGGGAATGCAGGTGAGGCGTGGTATGCATATGCCGTGCAGTTTCCAACAAGACGGTTGCCGCATAGGTCTGTTTCACGAGGACGCATCATCAACTATGTGATACTGGAAAATTTAGACTGGCTGGCATTGCGGATGGAGTTTATGCGGTTCTTCGCCACCGCCATTGTGCCCATGACATTCTCCAGTATTTTGCCGCAACCCAGTTATCGAGGGTACATAGAGCGGCGGCCGGACTTGCTGCTTCACATTCAGCAATATGGAGAACACTGGCGGGGGATGAACACTATGATTATCATTTGCAACGTGTACACCATTTACTGCTCACCGACATAGGATGCCGACGTGACTTCTGTGAATGGTTCATCGGGCAGTGTAATACGAATAGACGTTTCCCAGAGTCTGTTCTGTGGACGGGCGAAGCCATCTTCAGTAGAAGTGGCACTCATAACAAGAGGAACAGTCACATGTGGGAGCAGGAGAATAATCATGCAATCAGGGAGAACCATTACCAGCACATATTTAAATGTAATGTGTATCTGGAATTACTGGGTCACAATCTCCTCTGCTCCTATTTTCTACCTGACCGCCTGAACTACCTTCATTCAATTCCTCCGGAATGGGTTCCAAGTGCCTTTTGAGAATGTACCCTTGCTAAATCTACGTCACTTGTGGTTTCAGTTGGATGGCTGCCCAGCTCACTTTGCCAGAGATACACGCACCTGGCTTAATAATAACTACTCTTTAAGATGGATAGGTTGGAGAGGCACTATTGCCTGGCCTCCATGTTCGCCGGACCTCAAATCGTTGGACCTCTTTGCCTGGGGCTCAATCAAAGGTGTCGTATACGCCACTCCAGTCAATGAGGTTCGGGAATTGTAGGAAATAATCAGACAAGCGTGTGCAGACTAACA